>JAPYZN010000484.1:0-28498 GCA_030522865.1 Psyttalia lounsburyi | reverse complement strand
GGTTTTTTGCTCGCGTGGTTGGCCACCTCGCCTTCGGCTCGGTTTGCCAAACACCACGCGAGCAAAAACCCCATAACGCCCATCCGGCAATATACTATTTCAGACACTCGACGCGAAGCGGAGAGTGACTGAAAAGTTACTTTTCCGACACAGCGTGATGAAAATGAATTTAAAATGCCGTCAATTGAATTTAACTTCTTTCATTTATTTAAAATGACACGAGGAAGAAACGTCTACTCTCTATGGATCTCTCTAGAAGACTAAAGGCTGATCGTAAAGATCGAAAGAACATTTATTAATTAATGAAAGAACTCTATTCGTTCTTTCTATGAAGTCATTCCCAGGTAGGAAAAGTCCACGCTGAGGATGGGAACAAGGCTGGAACAAGATATGACATCGAGGCTGGATAACCCAACCTTGTATCAAGCTGCTTTCCATTGTTGAATCGAATATTGATTCTAGCATGGGTCGTCAATATATAATCAAGCATTGGTTTAAGGTTGGAACAGCATGGCTGCTCAAGACTGGGATATCGAAGATTGAACAAGACTTAGTTCCGTTGTCAAATCAATAACTGATTCACATATGAGGAACAATGTTCTATCGAGCTCGTTCTATCATGTCTCAAACTTGATTCACTGAACAAAATGAAAAAGATACTAATTCATTTTTTTCAAAAATTTCTCATAATCGTTAACATTAAATTCGCATTTCCTAGTCAATACATGATTAATTAAGTTGAAATTATTCAACAAATTGTTTCTCTCGTCCTAAAGATAGGGGAATCGACAGTTATACCTAGAAAACCTCGTCTCCACGTGAAATTACGAAGAATCCGTTGTCCCTTTATTTGCAATTTAAGTTGAATCTAAATATTTCACAATTCTCCCAACAAATTTCTGTTTCAATTATTTTTTTTATTCAATAAATGAGTAAATCTTTATTTTGTTCATCCAGTAAGAATCAAGACTTACGCACATCCTTTTGATTTGGATTATCACCCTGTTCCGATCATGACAACCAAGGTTCGATCGAGGCCCAATACTCCAGCCTTCGAAACGATAAGATCTATCTTTCAATGTTCGTTCAAGCTTGATTCAATCTTGGATGTTGAGGCTCGACCAGACTTTGTCAATCCTGGGTCAAGCCTGATCGAACCTTAGTTCCATCGTTCATTCCTACCTGGGTTGTTTATATTTATGTAAACTGAGTAGCGACTCTCTAGAGACTCCACGCGATTCGTCTTTGCAATTGACATTTCTTACCTAAATTTATTCTACGAATTTTAAGTGAATAATCCAGCTCAACATATCTGAAATTTTTCCGAAAATCAAAAATAGAGAAACAAATCAGAGATAACCATTGGAGAACCATTAACCAACAGGTTTTTCTCGTTGAAAAGGCAGTACTCCCAGAACTGCAAATTTCCACAACGATTCCCCTATCCCTACACATTTCATAACTTGACACGAGCTTTCAATTAATGCAATCCGCTGGCAATGAAAAATTCACCCCTCGGAAGTTGAAGCATTTCCAATTAATCCCCACAGAGGCGCATCCTGAAAAATTCAACTCTCGCCTCCGGAACAAAGTATTCTATGGCCAGATGGGGGGTAAAGATCTAGTCCTCCGGAAATGGAAGGATCTCTCCGAATTCGTGACACTGGAGTGCGACGGCCAAGACATGACCCCAAAGCTCAAAGAGCATCGTGTGCACGCCATTGTCTTCCTCAATATACCGTCTTACGGTGGTGGTACACATCCCTGGGGAGGTGGAAGTGGGACCAAAGAGCCGGCGACTGACGATGGGCTTTTTGAAGTCGTTGGCCTGACGACTTATCAACTTCCGCTACTCCAAGCCGGGGGCCATGGCACTTGCATCACCCAGTGCAGCAGAGCCAAATTAATCACTACGAGAACCATTCCGATGCAGGTAAATCATTCTGGAGATGTTTATTCACTAAGTAATGCCACTAGGGTTTCAAAATTGAAGGATATTTACCGATACCTTCATTAGTTTTCAAAGATTGGGACACATATTTTCTGCATTTACGGGTTTACTAGTTACGGTCGAAAAAAGGTATGAAGAATTATGACCTTGGGGTCAAATGAAAGGTCATAAAATCTAGAATGTCGGCAATTAGGTTTCCAGTGTCTGTTATTTTCGTAGGAATCATTATTTGTGTTTTGTTTCACGAGTGAAATTCGGCTGCCATATTGGAGAATTTTGGCGTAGTTTAGGGGAAAATAGGCGGTCGTTATATGAACATTATTATATCCTAATCATCATTATTCTTCCCTGAGATCTAATTGCCGGCATATTAGATATTATGACCTTCCACCTGACCCAAGATCATAATTTTTCAAGCCTCTTTTCGGCCGTAATTAGTAAGCTCGTAAACGACTGTAATCAGCAGGGATTCTGGGGAATATTTGGGAGTCTGAGGATAGAAATATAAAAAACATCGAGCAGGCCGGCTCTTAAGCCACCATATCGTAATTTTTCATGCGATTCAAATTAAAAATATGGAACAGTTAGGAGAAATTCTGTGATTTTAGATAAAAAGTAATTCACAGTTATTCCAAATATTACCCATTACCATATTTCACTTCGAAAAAATAGATTTTTTTTATTGAATATTACTCTTAATTTTTCTCGTCGCTTTTGATCAAATAAATGTTGCGCTTCGAACTCAGTTCATTCGGTTAGAAGTATTCTTTGAATATTTGTGGTTTTTGGGTAAACATTTTTAAGTTGTTAAGGAACTTTTACGAGATTTGTGGGGCGTTGGGAATGGAGGGTCGAGGTGGGTGTGACCTTTTACAGAATCGAGAGAACAGGTTTTCGAGTTATTCCCGTTTGTTTTGTATTTGTTGGGAAGAAGATTGTCGACGTTCTGGAATTTCTATTTCGTTTGACAGGAACAGAGGACATTGTGTTGAAGAAATCTGAAGGAACGAATTGGCTCTATTTTGTCAGCTATCTCGATAAAATGTCGTGAATTCCATGGACAATTTTATTGGATACTATTGAATTTTTTTGCAGACTTTGGCCAAGTCGATTCAGAGATTTCCAACTTTTAAAAATTTGTTTGCGTCATATTTTTTAATGGGGAGGGAAGAAATTGAGACAAACTTAAAAAAATGTTGTTTCATTACAAAAAAAATTCTACTGAACTATAAAATTCTAGAAATTTCATATGTAGAAAATAGTTCTACTAAAAGAGTATTTTAGCTTGATAAATAAAAAACTGCACGGAATAGTCGTCGAACAATATAACACTTAATTCAATAAAAAAAGGTGATCAAAATATAAACAATCAAGTCTAACATCGCAATTAGAATTGAAAGGTAATGCTTAGTTGCAAGTACATGTGCTACCACCTGCGTTGCTAACCCAACTGCTAGATCTCCACCTCCCAGAGGAGATTTTCAACGTCGGATTCGTCACTTGTTTGTAGATTCCTCATCCAACGTCGTCAGGGCTTTGTTCTTCGCTAGAATACATGTGACGACTTGCAGGCCTCAGGCCTCACAAGGCCCTCTTTGTCCACAGTCAATTTTTTGTAATTTATGCCCCAGTCGACTCCTTTTTCCAAAATTTTCCACTACATATATATCAGAGTTGAGACCCATTAAGATAACTCTCTCAATTAGCTTAGCTGAACAACCCTTCACATTTCTGATTACAAAATTGTCGATTTGCTTTCAAAATTTCAATCAAAACTTATATCCACTCACAACTCAAAATTATCCCCCTAGGCGTACCTGAAAACCGTCTAATCCACGATTCCCTCAGAACCATAATAAATTCCCAGAACCCAATCGTACTCTCGCCAGCTACAAACAAACTTTTTCCAAACGGAATAATCTATGCTCCTTATCCCCGGAGGTTATGTGTACTCTAACTTTCCTTGTTACACAATTCGAAAATATGTAGTCCAGATTTTACTCTATAATTTCTTGAATATCAATTTTCTATCCTTTTTCTGATTCTGAGAAAGATAATTGCTGCATACGAATTTATACAAAAGAAAAGCCGGACCGACTGAGTCTCCTAAAAAATAAAATTCCAATACCACCTTAAGGCAATGCCCATCCTCACTCGAAACTGTGATTCCCACTGAGCTCCAGCAACTGTCCCTCATCCCCATCCCGGCAACAACTAAACTTTTTCCACACAGAATAATCTAATCTTCATCTCGGGACGTCCCGGATGCCACAACTTTCCTCGTTACACAATTTGAAATCTGACATTTGGAAATATCTAATGCAGATTTAACTTTGGAATCTTTCTTGAATATAAATTTTCTATTATTTTCCCCAGTTTTTTCTAGTTCACACGACGAAATTCAGGAGAAAACACTTGAACATTACTGCATCAGAATTGGACAAAAAAAAACCCGAACAGATTAAATTTCCTTAAAAAATAAACTTCCAATGCCACCTCCAATCAATGTTCACTTGTTCACCCTCACCCGAAGCCTCGGCGAAGGTCCCTCGTCTCCCTCCCCTGAAACAACTAAACTTTTCCCAACAGAATAATCTAATTTTCATCTCGGGAAGTCACAGATGCGCAAATTTTCCTCGTTACACAATTTGAAATCTGATATTTGGAAATATCTAATCCAGATTTTACTTTGAAATTCCTTGAATATAAATTTCCCATCGTTTTCCCCCATTTTTTGTAGTTCACACAAGAAAATTCAGGAGAAAACACTTGAGAATAGCTGCATAAATGTTGGCCAGAAAAAAACCCTAACAGACTGAGTCTCCTAAAAAAATAAAATGGCAATACCGCCTCGAGGCATTGTCCACCCTCACCCGAAGCTGCGGCAAAGGTCCCTCGTCCCGCTCCCCGTAACAACCAAACTTTTTCCAAACAGAATAATCTACTCCTCATCTCGGTAGGTCACGGATGCGCCAACTTGCCTCGCTACACAATTCAAAATCTCAAATTTATCCAAGTTCCTCCAATTCCCCCGTTAATTACAGTTAGCAAACTTGCATGGAAATTCTCCAACAATATCCACGAAATGAATTCTTCACAGGTCGACGGTGAGGCATGTCGCTTGCTACCCTCGATAATTGATATTAAACTATTGAACAAAGCGACGATGTTGGCGAAGCGTAGACGAACGAGCAAACCATCTCAGAATGTTGGAACCAAGTTGGAGAGTTTGAAATTACCTCTAATGAGGATTAAGATGGCTGACTATCTGGCCTACCACTCGGACAAAGATCGATTGAAGAAGGCAGCTGTTGCCTGGAGGGCAGAGCCCCTGGATCTCGAGGCGACAATGGACCTTGAGTCTCTGAGGAAGATGTTGGCAAAGGAGTATCCAATGGATTCGTGCTGTTTCCTGGACTCCTACACAGCCGAGCGATTCTTCAGAATCGACCGGGCCCAGGAGCAACTTCATTACGTGACAGATGTTGCTGCTGAGGCGGTTTACATTCTTGATGAGGAATCTGGCAGCCAGACAGCTAATGAATCAGACACAGCGAGTCATCCAGAGCCCGAGACAGCGCAGGCATCTCCTTGCGAGGAGACATCACAGCGGCCTACTTTGGTGAGTGAAGAGAGGCCTCAAGTGCCACTCGAGAGGAGAAAAGACGCTGTGGAGAAGGCCAAGAGCTTTGATTCAGTCTCCGAGAGGAGATGCGAGTTGCAGCGGGAGCGCAAGAGCTTTGAGGATGTCAATGAAGACAGTCTGAGACATCAGAGCTCGTCCAAACATCTTTCGGGACCTGGACAGTCACGCGGAGACGCCGGGTCCACCTTCATCAGTCCCAGGGACAGGCTCTTTGGTCTTTCCTCGGAGGTTCACACATTCAATAGTGGACTTCTCGAGAAAACTTCGGATGATATCATCAGGGCGGCTAAGATCGGCGATCTTAATACTCTGAAAGAACTTCATGAGACGGGTTATTCACTTCTTTCGATTGATGCCAGTGGACAGACTGCTCTGCATATCGCTGCCAGGCATGGCCAGAAGGACATCATCAGGTATCTCATCGCTTGTGCGCCGCCTGCCATTCTTAATATGATTGACAATGACAAGTGAGTGGAATTTCACTTCTTTTGGAATTTTTTGACTTTTGCATGAATGGTTTGGCTTTTTTTAAGAATAATTTATTAATTTGCAATGTTTTGACAGCGATAGTTGTTCACGAATAAATAAAACTCATAGCATATTGTTAATTTGGGATCGATAGGCAGACTTCATTAGTTTTTGGGAGATTATTATTAATTTGATAGAAAAAATCGATGGAGTTTGTATTTGTAAGGAATTTATTGTACTGAAATATGTTTTTTTTAAATCATTCGCCTCTTTCAAGTTCATTAAATATTAAAAACCCATAACTTCTACTTTCATTACGCCTAATTAATCTCTCGGATGTTAGCGATACCCCATATTTCTGCATTCATTTACGCTCCTTCCATTTCATTAAGTCCATTTATTCCGTAATCTCAAAAACACCGGGAGAGGATTCATTTTAAGAAAATAAAAAATAACTGCTTCAGGGGACAGACGGCTTTGCACAAAGCTGCCCAACAGAAACGTCGCTCAATCTGTTGCATGCTGGTTGCCGGAGGGGCGACCCTGACTGTTCGAGATCGGCACGGAAATACAGCACAGCAGCTGGCCCTCATTGCTGAAGACAGGGATCTCGCAGCATATCTCCACAGTAAATACAAAGATGAATGGTGCATGATGAAAGGCTTTCGTCATTCTCGATTACAGACTATTTTTGCATGCGAATGGAAGCTTTGTATTCGTTTAAATTGAAGTTTTCATTTTTTTTCTCACAGTAAGACGAGATAGAGCTACAGCAGGGATCGGCTGTAATCATTATTTTTTCTAATGCTGTGACTGTGATTACTCATTACAAAATTATTTAGAGTTAATGCCCAGATCGATTATCTTTTGGAACATCATTTACGTTTTATTTTATTATCTTTTCCCAACAAATTATCTGAACGTTTAGTTTTACAATATTGTATTGTGATAAATGTCAGAATTTTCATGAACTTATCAGGAAAAAAAAATAAATACAAAATTAATAATAAGAAAAGGAACCGACGGTAGTGGCCGTGCGGTTAGAGTGCTAGACTGGCATGCCGAAGACCCGGGTTCACTTTCCGTCACCAGCAGTCAAAATTTGAAAAAATTTGTAGCACTTTGATCTCACGATTCACTACCGAGCGGTAGTTTCGTAAAAGGGACGACTGTACCTGGCCTAGGTTTTCCCCTCAGGGTGAGGTTTTTCCTTGGTCCTTGGCGAATACAGTACAGCGGGGTCGGGGGGTGGCAAGGGTAAATACGTAAAGACCCGAAAGGGTATACGTGAGGACAGGAAACTTTTTTTATAAGAAAATGAAAAATTCACCGTTTAGCTGAGAGCCATCTGCCTTTCAGAACTTGAGGTGGGTTGGGAGGGTGAACCAATTTGATAATAAATCCCACTTTGCAGTGCATATGCAAAATTAAAAAAAAACTTTGTACTGTCCTTTGTACTATTGTTATGAATATTGTAAAAACATTTTCATAAGTAAATAATGAAAATTTGCAGCGTAATATTGCACAAATATTTTAATGGAATTGGCCAGAATTTTTGAAGTGATCGATTATCAGTTGTTTTGCATTCCTACAAAATCTCTATAAAATTATAGCATTATTATTTTCGTGTAACAATGGTTTCGTACTATTGTTAATAATAGTAGAAAGGTTGGAAGAGACAGTTTTTTGCCATTTTACGGTTATATGTGGTGAAAAATAGGATTTGAAGTCCCCGTCTAGTGCTGGATGACAGATGGCCACTTCTATAGGTATATGACGATTTTTTTGTTTACTTACAATTAAATTGTCTACTAAATAACAGAATGAAAACGCTCTCCACGGCACTTTAATGATTTTTTATTTTTTTTAAATTATCGATTCATACTTATTGGGACATTTATCGCACTTATATATTGCAAGAAAAATGTTTAGATAATTTGCTCGACAAAGGTAATAAAATGGAATGTAGATAAAGTTTCAAAATATAATCCATCCGGACCTTCATTTTAATTAGATTCTATAAATTCTAGTTTCATACAATTTTATTGATTGAAAATATATTCAGTAATAGCAACAATTTCATTCTCATCCAAAAATTCAACGCATGAAAAATAGTCATTAAAACGGACTTCATTATGGCTTAAAAATTGTATCAATCTCTTAAATAATTGTCGATAAAATGAGAATTCATTCGAATGTAAAATTCGACTTCATCAGCACCAATAACTCCACTCTCTGATAGAACAATAAATACAATTATACACTTGTTCTTTCAGGTCAAGAGCAATTTCAACTGGTGACAGAGGATATACAGAAACTTCCCTGACCTCTCGCTGTGTTTTGAGACATCATCAGAGGTGACATTAAATTTTCAATCTTTGAAAATATCAACTTGAGACGCTTTATTCAGGCTACTCGGGTCTAAGTTATTTAGGGGTCCATTTTAATAAAATCCTCGAGTCGTTGGATTCCTTGAGATGAAACAAGATTAACGGCTCAGGATCGGCATATCTCTACTAGACGTTTAACACAAAGTACGAAGCAATGATTTTGAGAAATTCGATTGAAAGATCCTCTATTTTTAATTACCTCGAGAATTAATAGTAATATATATTTACAATAAAAATGTTCACCAAATGATTAACAATTCACACATCTGTATCTTCACATTTGTGGAGAAATTGGAGTTTGTTTTGTCTTTTTATAACATAAGATAATTCATCTCGTGATGTTAATTGTAATGAGATTCAGTAATATCCAACTGTTAATAACGATTTTGTGGTGAAGAGTTATTTCATCAGTGAATCTCTTTGTCAGATGATAATCAACTTGACTTTAAGGTAATGGAAGGAAAAAAGTATTAATTATGCCGAATGGAATTTAATCGAAGGAACTTGGCATAAATATATTAATATTAATATTGTAATCAGAGTAACACATCTATTGAATTATAGAACTAACGCGTGTCCAATTCGTCAGTTGGTATTAAAATCATTCGAAGGATTATTTTGGGTGGAGATGGGTCTGAGGAAATATGAATTTAATTATTGGTACCAAAATGAAAAAATGGGGATCAACGTACGAACACCAATTAGTTCTTAGAGACGGTCTATTGCTAAACTATACTAAATTATATTTAAACTACTTAATGAGGGACTGAGTTATGGATAATTTTTGATGAATTCGCAGCCATGATTTTCCTCTGTTTAATGTCAGAAATATCTGGAGAAAGTATTGAAATTGGTCTTGAGAAATGATTTACTCATTCCCATTTTATAGAAATATTCTCCTCAAGAAATGAAAAATTGAAATTTCGTGGACAGTTGATTTTTGGAAGAGTGATATTGATTTCGATTGAAAGGAAAGAACATTCTTATGAAATTCCAAAATTTGAGACCACTAGGAGAACATGAATTTTTCAACTTATTTTAATTTTTGATAAAAATGTGAATGTTCAGTATCGAATTATTTTTTAAATCAAAGAATTTTATTGTTTCACTGAATACTCATAAAATACCCAAAATTTTCAATTAATTGCAAATAAAAGAATACATTCCCCATATTTTTCCTTTCTATAGTCGTTCATGCAATAATTGAAGTGAAAGTTTTCATGAATTTCCTCATATAATTTGGAATTTTCAGTAGAAGTACAAGTGTCGAGCAATGAATTCAAAATTCAACAACGAATTCTCCCGAATTCTTTCAATTTCCATAGAAAAAAATGAGCCCGAATTCTCAACCACAAAATGCGTTGAAATTATAGTGAAAAATGTTTTCGTATTTCCCAAATTTTGCTTCTATTCACGGCAATCGATAGGATAAAAAAGAGAAGTGAAGTGTTGAGAGAATAACGACAGACAATTACTGCGAAGTCGCTAGAAATTTGACTAATTTCAAAATGGCTCTAGGTAATGCTGTACAATCATGTGTATACGCCTGCTGAGAAACAAATAATTGTACAGAACTTTTTGTCTCCCCTATAAATAAACAATGCTAATTCCGGGCCTGACTATTCTAGCCACTGTACATTGATAATTATATATGAAAGAGTGATCGATTGTTACACGCAAAGTCATTGCCACTTTCAATCAACTCCGGCAAGATCGACTTATCAATGACATTGTCGAGTTAAATTCTTGTACTTAAATGAGTCAACAAATGCCTTTTATGGTCCACTCTAAATTAACACCCTAGATAGTTAAAGAAACAAAAAAATGTATCAAGTAGTGAAAATGTAATTGTCGTAATTGAGCAATTAAGCGGGGGCGGGTGGAGATGTTAACGAGTGGAGAAAAAAAACAATTGTAACACAGTATTGCCTTCCTAATGGGCGCTGATTCGAACTGGATTATCCAATTATTTACGTTTATAGATTCAATAAAATGTCGGACAATCAACGATGATAATCCGGCTCGAATTCACCGGCCTCTCACGTTACAAAAACCCCGATAAGAAGGAAACACGAAAAATTATTATGTTTAGACTTTCCTGTTATTGTTGAGCCGAAGGGATTTATTTCCACTATACACTTTTATGAATTTAATTGTTACTAAATTACTCGTTATTTTTATTCAGGGGTTAACTATTATAGTTTCGTTCTATTCACAACTCTCGAGGAGCTTTCAGTTCTCCTGCGTATGCGTCAAGTTTTAGAATCACTGTCTCCTGCAATTATTATTCTTTTCTTTGTGAAATAAATTTGTTGACTCTGGAATAGAAGTCAATAATTAGGTTTCATCCATAAAAATTAATAATTATTGGAGAAAATAATTCTACAATTGTATATATATATTTTCCTTTGAGTGATTGCGGAATTGAAGTGAAACTTCAATTTAATTTCGGTTTTTTTTTATTAAAATATATCCTACAAGAAAAATCATCCGATCCAATAATATTTTCGGTTCAAATTTTGTACTTTTTTCTTGTTTCTTTTTTTGACATATAAAGGTTTTATTGAGATATTTGCATTATGAATTCCTTCATTAGTAAACTGATTCTTATACTAAATTGCTCGTTACTTTGATCTAATGTTTATCCATTAGTAATATTAATATCATCCTCACAATTCGATGAGTTTTCCCTTTTTACTGCATTCAAATTTTCTTCACTAACGGCAGAACTGAAGTTTCAATTCAATTGTCAATGCAAACAGTGCTACGAGTGAGCTTTTCAAATATACCTTCAATGAAAGAAATAGAGTGAAATTCAGCTAAATTGGGTCGAGAAGATTAAATTCTTGGTCTGTGTAACGAGGAGAATAGCTTATTCAGTACCAAGTGATGTTTTCATCTCATTTTACGAATTATTTACGCTTGAAATTGAGTATTCTTTCGTTGAGATGACAAGAAAATAGGAGATGTTGAAAAATTTACCTCCATCAGATATTTTATATCCTCATGGCAGCTGCATACAGGAGAAAAAACCACGGCGGACAGAAATTTTGAGGGAGGGACGATAGAGAAAATGTAAAATTTTGAAGGGTAAAAAAAATTGAAAACCTAAGTAGTTGAACAGTGTATGTACTATAAAAGCCCTCTATGTATTTTGAAGGGAAAAAGGAAGATTGGCCTGTTGATATATCTTAAGAGATTACCATAACTGACTTAAGAACTAGATCGTATTGAAACAATCGTTTTATCACTAGACGAGTGAAAAAAATAATCTATGAATCTCTACCACTGTTATCATTTGTTATTGTTTTGCCGATAAGTTAATAGTTGATTCGCCTATCGATTTACTGAGTAATATGCATTAATTAACGAAATATTGAAAGATTAACTTAAACGCTGTCACAGAATCATCAAAGACTTGTCTCGATAATTAACAAGAGTCTTGGAATTACGAAAAAACTGTATTTAATCAAAGAGACAAATGTTTTTCTACAAATCCTCTGTGTGTCGAATGAATTGAATAGAGGGGGAGAAAAACTATTTTGGAAATTCCTACTAGATTGTAATAATTGTGGATAATCGCATGTTCGATTCGAGACTCCACGTAGGTCAAAATTTCATAGGAAAACCTGGTAAATTCCATGGACAATTATTGATTTGCGCATTTTTTCCTAGAAATTGTCAATAAATAATATCCTACAAATTTTCTATTTTTTTTTTCAATGGAAGAAAATTGGATAAAACTTGGAAAATGTCGAAAACATTCTATACATCTCAGTGGAACACGCATTTTGTTATTTTTCAAAGACAAAGTTTCTATTGAAAATTTTCCAAAAAAATGCGCAGTAATTTTTCCCTAGAACTTTGCACAGAATTCTCTACGTTTTTCTATAAAAATTTTTCATACGTATCCTGTTGTATTCATTAACACTAAATATTTTTTCATTACAAAATTAATCCATTTGTTGAAAAATAGTATAAATAAATCGATGGCAAGGAGGAGAGAGAAATGAAATGGTCTTCTTGCAAGTTATATTTATAATAAACATAAATATGAAGGAAATGAGAATGAATCGAGGAGAAATAGTGATAATATTGCTGTGAATCTGCAAAATCTTCGACATTGGTTTTGCGCAGAAGAACAGAAGTGAAAACTATATGGACACTTTAATATTTAAATTAGGTAGAATTGTTATTATCGATTGTTTGAAAAATATAAATCTCCCATTAATTCTATTTTCATCAAATTAATTATCGAAAATCATGTGATTCAATCATTAAGATCTGATAAGGTCGATTAATTACTGACTATATATTTTTTTTCATTATGAATAATTTGTTTGTGTGTCAATCGTTAGATTGAATTGACAAACTATTTTCAGTACTTTCCAATGGAATCTCAACGTACTTCGTAATGTCTACTTATTATAATCGTTAGATAATGTATCACGGAAAAAAAAACTAAGCGAATTAACGAGTGAAACTGTGCGAGAAAGAAAACATTATCCAAGAGAATATTGTAATTGATAATGATGAGACCATTATATTTTTTCTTCGATTAAAAATGAACAAAAAAACGAATAAATACAAAGACTTTTTTGCGCTGTAAAGTTTATTAAATTTTACGATAATAAAGCACTTTACGAATAGTAAAATCCCTTTGCCATGAGTTCATTATCAAAGTGAGTGAAATTGTGACTGAAAAAAGAATAATCCAAAAAAAAATATAGAAACTAGTGTCCTCCGAGATGAATAGTAACTCCTCTTCTCAGCCACTCGTCGCGATCCTCACTGGGGCAGCCAACTGGAAGTGAACAGATGAGTTCATTTCTCTGTGAATCGCAGTAAACAGGAACTTCTAGCATTTGATGCTTCAAACTGTGTTTGTTGTACATTGTTTCGTCTTCATGCATATCGCCGGCGACATAAGATACTTGGCAGCGGGGTGCAGCTACAATCGGAGGTGCATTTGAATCTAATTCATGGAGAAAACCTTCTCTGATAGTTGCACCTGAAGAAAGAAACAGTTGCATTGTTATATGCATTGTTTGTTGGAGAGTTATGGACTTCTGACCTTTCTTTATTATTAGTTTCTTATTATTACTTTCATTTTCTCTTTACTATCTTTTTCTATTTTTCATCATTATTATTATTTCGTTAGAGAGATAATATTGCTCCCTTAAAATTAATCAAATTAATGCTGATGCTAATACTTTTTTTAATTAACTCAATTTTATTATTCAAATGAAGTGAATATAATCAGGCAATAATTAAATTTTTTTCTTAAGGTAATCTTCCGCGGAAAAAAATATATTGTATCTGTACCTGAAATAAGCAGCCCCTCAATAATAATGGAATGCTTCCACTCATTTTTTTCCGTCCTATGCACCCAGTGAGCCCTCAATACTAGTCCCTCCAGTGGAGACTTGGTCTCCCTAGCAACAAATTGCTTGAGTGCAGCTAAGAAGGCCCTAGGTCTCGTGAGTGTTGAGAGATCAAGACTCCTGGGAACTCCGTTATCCATAGCAGCGAGAGCCTTGTGTTTCATTAACAATTCATTAACGAATAGTAGAACCTCTCTGGGAGCCCCAGGCCACTCCTCCAACCAGGATCGGGGAGTTTTTCCCCCATCCACCCCAGAATCCTCAAGATCACGCTTGACTAGATGAATTAATCCGCTCACGAGCTTCTTTTCATCAATGAAAAAGTTCTCCACAGGGTTACTTCCCCTCTCAACGCCTTCACCCCCCTTGAAGTATGAATTCTGTTGTTCTATGTAATTATTCAAGTCTCTGAGTAATTTCAATTCAATTCTTCTCGCAGCTCGTCTCTCCATGCTCGAAGAGGCCTTCGAACTCATGGACTTTAAGACCGCTATTGCTGCCTCAGCGGCAGATCGCTCCCAGGCTCTCAGGGCATTGGCAGGTAGTCCGAAGAACTCCACAGGAGGATCGGAGTCTGGCAACTGTTCAATCACTCTTGTAGCGTCTCTCTTGCAGGCCTCGGGGACTGCCAGAAGTCCTGCTAGCTTGGTCATACCCTGAAAGACCTCCCTGGACCATGTATTTCTTAAAATGGCACCCAGTGTTAACATATCAAACTCATCTTGCAGTCGACCTCCGTAAATAGCCACGTCCAAGAGCCCTCGACCTTCCTCCCAATCCAAGTTACCATCTGATTTAGGGATTTGGGAGTCACTCACTACTAATTCCCGCGCTGCCTCGAGGTCTGCCTCACTCCATTCGTAAGGACGGATCCATCCTTGGGGAACAAATCTGAAAATTCAGGTATTATATAATCTCCAAAAAAAAGTATTTTTCAATCTTTTTAAGGTAGCAAAACCGCCAAGAAATAAATTAATTATTATTGGGAAGCAAAATTCAAGAGCTATACAATCTGGATTTAAAAAAAATGTTAAAGATGGTAATTTAGTTAGTGTTTCACATTCTCGTGACGTCACAGGAAACCATTGAATAGGATTTGGATCGGGTAGGATGGAATCGAAGCATATTCTCAATATAAAATTTCACGGAAAACATGGACAGTCCAGAAGGGGATTAATAAAAAATTAAATATAAAATATATTTTTTAAAGATTTGAAAACCAAAACCTTTCGTATTCTCAATTACATTTCAAACGAAGTCTTTATTTATTGGGGCGTACCTTCTTCGCTCTTGTAAGACAGCGTGAAGCCAAGCGAGAACGAAAAGCCCCTCTGAATTGTTTCCGTGATTTTTTTGCTGCTGCAATTGCTTCAAGGATCTCTTTAAGTTTCTCTTGACACCCTCTGGAGGCTCATATGCCAATTTCTCGCAAATTCCAGCGAGCCCTGGATAAAATCCCCTGCACTCTTCTGTTGTCAGCCAAATTCGGGTGACAGGATTTTTGTCTTTGGTGCACAATGAACTCCGTAGGAGACTCTCCAATCGAGGGAGCCAATTGAGAGCCAGCTGGAGATTACTGAGTAGCAACCATCCGCCATTTCTGTGGATTTAGAGAGAATTTTATTTTATGACAATGAGTGACAAGTCCATGAAAGAATGTTTATTAACGATTATTATTTCGTTTAATTTTCCTGTCCTCACGTATACCCTTTCGGGCTTTTACGTATTTACCCTTCCCACCCCTTGACCCCGCTGTACCGCATTCGCCAAGGACCACGGAAAAAACCTCACCCTAAGGGGTGAACCTTGGCCAGGTACAGTCGTCTCTTTTACGAGACTACCGCTCGGCAGTGAAACGTGAGATCAGAGTGCTACAAATTTTTTTTACAAATTTTGACTGCCGGTGACGGGAAGCAAACCCGGGTGATTGGCATGCCAGTCTAGCACTCTAACCGCACGGCCACTACCGTCAGTCCATTTCGTTTAACTTATTTCTCATTAATTGTCCTCCGGAATAAATAAATAACTAAATAATTGATGGCATCCAATCTACTCTCATTTCCTTCCCTCTATCGTCATGAATAATATACGAAAATATACGAAAAGCCAATTCTCAAAAGTATAGGGAGCACTCGAGAAACCACGTCTGACTATAAAGTTTTTACTACTTCATCGTAGAATTCAACACCAAAATTATGAAACGAGAGTATTCAATTTCCCCGAGACTTTGAGTTTCCATTGGAATCTTTGATTTAGGAAATATAAATTTCCACGGCAATACTCTTGACTATTTCTTAACTCATACAAATATATTACGCTTTTTTCAAACTAAATGTGAATTTGTCGCGAAAATTTGATGCTGATTTTGATTTGATGTTGTATTTGAATAATGTTATCACCTGCAGACTCTCTCCAGAGCAGCTTCAGCTTGTTTCACCTGTCCCTGCCCCATGGAAACTTCGACGAACCCCTCAGGGAGTTTGAACTTCGAAACAAGACCCCTCAGTTCAGGGCCAGGATCAGCGCCGGGGGAGAGCAGCAGTAAAACTGGCCTCTGCCCTCTCTCCGCAATCTTCTCCAAACTCCAGGGTGGCGGGGCAAGATCCCTCACTCCCAGTTGTTCAGCCGTTAATTTAGTGAGCGCAGTGTGAAGATGATCAGGCCGAAGTGCCTGAACAGCCAGAACCTTCTGGAATGCCGTCAGCGTTGGATCCCTGTAGATATTCTTCGTATCCTCCAACCAATCGGGTTTTATTTTTGATGAAACCTGAGGTAGAGTTGAAAGGAGAGCCTTCACGGCGGACTTTCGCTCTTCAGGGACCCATTCAGACACTTTCACCTCTGCATCATCTTTCTTCACGATTACCCCGTCTTGCAGCAGATTTCGCTCGTTTTCGGGGACTGACTCGAGGGACAACGAGAGATGGAGGGCCAAGGGAAGCCTGTGCTTTCGGTACGCAGCCTTCGTGCAATGATGGAGAGTCAGAGAAATCAACCTGAGAAGATTAATAAAGACAGGGATCAATTTAAGCAAACAAGGAAAATAAAAAGAATAGCTTAGTTACTCACTTTCTCTCCACAAAATTCTCTTGCTCCTTCTTATCACTGCTGCCCGTCAGTTCGCGTTGTGTATCAGCCTCCAAATAAATTTCCGTGAAGGCCTCCACCGAGAAGACATAAAGAGGACTGAGGGAGGTAAGACTCTTTATCGCCTTGAAAACCCCAGCCGCGAATTTGGCGAATTTCTCGTGCTCCTTGGACCTCTTCGACACTTGCTCTCTTCTCGTCCGACTCTCCTCAAGAGCCTTCGCAATTTCTCTGGCCTTGGCCTGAGTGGCCTCTAAGGAACTCAGTAAACCGCCGTCCTGGCTCTCCTGCAGAAGGTCCTGCCCTCTGGCGGCTCCCAGTTGGGCCAGCAAATCCAATCTCGCAGCGTCCCTCTCTCCAGACAACTTCTCCTCAAGCTCTAGAGCCTCTCTCCTCTGCTTCTCCAGCTCTGGGGTATCCCGTAACAACGCCTTCTCAACGAATCTCTCAGCAAGACTTCTGCTACCAGCGCCGAGAGTGATTTTGAATAAAACAGCATCAGCCTCACTAGGAAGAGTATCTAACCCATCCCTTCGAGTTGCTAGGAACAGCTTGAAGCCACTCTGAGCAGGCAGAGTTCTGTCCCCAAGTCTAAGAGATTTCTTTCTCAGCAAGGGCAGCAGAAGAGCCGGCAATTCGACCACTTCTTCCACCAGAAGAGGTTTCCCAAATCGAACGGCAAGCTCCAAAGTAGTCAGGAACTTTGAATCCTCTGGTTTCGTCGTCTCAAGTCGGCTTCCCAAATTCGCTTTGAGCCAGGTGACAGCAATACCTGAAGAATCCATGAAGAGGGGGACCAGCGGTCCCTTCAGAGCGCAAGCAGCCCCCACGAGACTCCCGGTGTCTGTCGGCAGATCTTGGGCTCGCCAGAGAAGACGTTCCCTCTCAGTCACCAACAGTTCCAGTGCGGACTTCTTCCATTTGTCGTCCCTACCCGGATCTTGGTACACGAGTAAAGAAGCGACTTCAGCTGCTTCTACATCCAGACGAGTCTTTCTCGACGTCAGAGCCTCGAACTGCGTCTGCCAGTCGCTGTGCTCCACATCCAATTTCTGGAGAAGGGCCCTTGCCGTTGATAGGCTCGCTTCGGTTGCTTCTGTTCGAAGCTGCAGGGCTGCTGCACCCCTTGAGTGTTCGGCGAGTTGCTCTTGGAGTTGAGCGACACGGGTTTCCACTGAATTGAGACCAGCTGCGAGCTTGTCGATCTGCGCTTCTGCCGCTGAGAGCTTCTCCGACAGCTGACGCTGTTCACGCTCGAGGGGGGCTACCTGCTGGAGGATCTGACCGTATTGAAGATTTGCCAGGACCCATGCAGCTAATGGTGCTGCTGCTACGGATGCACGCTTCGCTGTTTTCTCTTCGAATGATTCCGGCCGCTCTTTTATTAATTTTGCTACTGCCTCGAGACTCGCCGAGGTACTTCGTCTCGCATCCCATGTTCTGCGACAAATAAAAATTAATCGAGTTCAAGTGCGAAAAAAATTCATAGATTTCCATAATTACAAAGTTTCATGATATTTTCGCTTTTTTGAATAGAAATGGCCGATTACCTGATCTCATCTTTAACACCCCTCTTAGCTAAGAACGTCTTCATACTATTCCAGGAGGTATCTCTGATTCCCATGAGCCTGAGAACGCCTTCGAGTACATCTCGAACTGCCGCTGGCGGTGCTCGAAGTGATCTTACTTCAGCCAGGGCGTCAGCACCTATGCCAGCCACCGCATGGGCTGCCGCCTCAACCAGGGGTTCGACTTTTCCTAGTTCTCTCTCAATTACTGCTTTTCTTTTAGCCAAGTCTACACTCTCTTTCTCAGTGTCCGCTTTCAACGTCGACATTTCCCCACGTTGGCCAGTCGCGCCGCGCATTGTTGCGGTGATTTGCTCCAGAGCTGCATTTGCACGACCTGTTTCTTCCTGAAGAGATCAAAGTAATCAGATACGTGTGGTAATAGAATATTACTTGAACGAGAAAACCCACCTCAAGTTCTTTTCGTTGTTTGGACGCCTCTTCTTCCAGTTTGGCCACTCTCTCCCCTGCTTCCCTCAACCGGCCAATCCCCGCCTCAAGACTCTCAAGTTTCCTCTCCACATCATGAGTCCATTCGTCTTTAAGCTCCCTCCAGGTGTTCAACAGCGCCAAGAATCGTCCAGGAGCCTGCTGCCCCTTAGGAGCCCTCAAATGAGCCTCCACCAAAGCCTTCATGCCCGTCGACTCCTCTCCCCCTTCAATCGATTTATCAACTCCACTCCCCAATTCCAAGAGAGGACCCTCGACGGTCCACCATTCGCTGCCAGGAGGCGCTGCCACCAGGATGCACTGCTGTAGCAGTCCAGAATGCATCAGCCACTCTTTCCGGACGTCAGACGAGTCCAGAATGATGACGACATGAAGAAGCCTTCGCAATCTGTGATAGAGGAATTGATCAAGAGTCCCAGTGAAGTCTTCTTTTCTCGCCAGGTCGGTGAGGGGTGCAGCGAGACCATCAAGTTCTTCAGGTGATAGGAGCCCGGGGATTTCTCCCCTGGAAACCATCACTCCAGCCAGAATTGCCAGGCCATCCTCTCTAGCGTGATGCTCCTCGAGGAGTAATAGTGTCGGCTCTCCGTCGACTCCAGCTGCCTGCACAGCAGCTCTCACCCCAGCTCTTCCTCTGCCAGGTCCAGCGTCGATTAGCCTTAAAGAGGAGAAGGAGGCCGCCAGCTTCGCCGCTGACTTCCTTCCAGCCCCTGGACGGCCCGTGAGGACCACTCCTCGATGTCCACTCCCAAAAGCCCAACAAATCTGTAGGAATTTCATAGAACATGAACAAATACTTTTAAAAAATAGACAGGAAAAAATCAATACAAACCCCTCCAACTGTTGTCAGAAGATGAGGCGAAATTGTCGTATTGATTGGATCACCCTCTCTCGCACATTTCGCCACCGCTCCCTCGATCTCCATCTGCCACTCTTCAGGTCCCAGCGGAAGTAACAAATTGCCACCCTTCCAGATGTAGATCTCCTTGGATGGATTACTTGATTCGGGGATCCTAGATATCAAGGAAGATCTCCAACGAGTCTGATCCTTCAGAGATAGCTTGGGATAGGACAGCCGTTTTCCAGAGTCCAACAGGTACTGAGTGATTTCATTTTCGTGCTCTGGAGCCGGGTAGAATTGTAATGTGCCCGCCCATTGGGCCAAGTCCCCGGAGTTCCAGGAGAATGTCGAGTCTTTTAGGGAGGAAACTGAGGAGAGGGAGTCGTGCATTGCACCGGCCAGGGTTGAAATCCAAGTTGAAGGGATTTTCAGGGATTTCAAGGAACTTTGGAGGTGAACTTCAGCTATGGAAATTGTTGCCTTAGCGGATGGGTGAGGCAGGTAGTAGGTCGCTAGGAGAGAATTCAATCTTGGGTGGAGATTTGTTGATATGTCTGCTGTGGAGATGAGAATTATTGGGAGCATTGCAAACTCGAGGTCCTCCTCGTGGAAACCGCCTTCTTGGAGAAGTTGACGGACGAGTTCCTGCAGGATTTAATTTTTTCGAGAGTTTCTTTGATTGATCTTGTTTTAATAGTCTATCGTATGAAAAATCGAAATTTCGTGGGTGATCAACAATGCCAGGCTAATTACTGGAAATTTGCATTGCACATTACCCAAAATTTAGACTAAATCGCCAATAATATTCATTCAATTGCAGCAATTCGACTTGTCTCGACACTTATTTTATTAAGATATTTTTTATAGAAATCTTTCGACAGATATTTCCCGTTTGCATTTTTTCATGCATAAATGTCCCAAATTAGAACATAAAAATTGCTTGAATTATTCTTAGTCGTCTCGAATTCCCTAATTACCTGAAGATCTTCAGACGCCATATGAATATCCTCTAAAATCAGAATAACTTGCCCTCCACTTCTGGGCCTGTAAGTCCTTCCGTGCACTGAAGATTCGAGTTTAACACACGCTCTCTTGAGTCTAGCAGTTAAATCCTGGGGACCGAATAAGGAGGATCCTTTAATCACACTTAGAGTCTCGAGATCATCCTTCAGAGACGATAGAGCCGCGGAGATGAGACTGCTGCGTCCACTGGCCTTGGGACCCCTGAGGAGAATCGCTTGCCCGGACTCAATCCAGGGTAGGATAGTTGCCAGTCCCTGCTTGAGAACACTGGAGAGGGAAACCGGTCCATCTTCAGTGTTGACTGATGTCTGAATTTCGGAGAAGGGTTCTAGGCGATCGAGTTCAGAATTGTAGAGAATATTTAGAGGTCTCTCTGGGTCTGGACACCTGAAAACGATACAAATTCGGGGTAGCAAGTCGTTTTACGTCGCCTTATGCCTTATTATTTCCTCACCAGCAATCCGTCAATTGATAAATCAACCTCGCAGTTTCTTCCCTGCTATTGTTCTCCTCCAGTTGGAGAGACGTTGTCAGAATGACCCCATGAGTCACCAGATTCATCGATGTGGCCTTCACCAAATGTGGCAAAACTGCTTCAATCATCCCAGAAGCAGACATTGTCTCTCCAGAGAACTTGAGAGCAGTTCCAACCACAGCAGAAAGATGAGCACTGGTGAAATTCCTCGCCACTTCCGGGAGTTTATCCAATTTAAAGGGCGTTAGAATGGCAGAAGGGTTTGCACTCCCCAGATGCACAACGCCGAGACGAGAAACCGTTGCTGGACTAGCTCCAGAAAGTTTGTGAGTTTCAAAGATAAATCTCACGCCTGCCCCCAATTTTATTCCCACACCACTTGGGAGTGTCAGCAATCTATTATCATCTAAAGCTGAATTCAGGGCCTCTGCCCATCCAGGCTCAACATCGCCATTCAGAACGATCCACAGAGCTGATGAACCTGCTGATGTAATGGCAGAGGACAACAAACCTTCTTTCCACTCCCTGAAATTAATATTTTTTACAGATCAATCTGTCAGAATTTATCAAAAAATCTCATTATTTTCTATATTTATTTATAGTAATTTATACAAATTTTATCAAATAAAATTTATATAAAATATTTATAATAATTATTTATAGTTTTTTTTTATGTCAAATGAATCTGGGTTTTGGGAGTTGAAATAGGTCAGTCGATAAAATCTCTTACCTAGTCTGTGGATCGACTTTTCCCAAAAGTCTAGTCTTCGGAATGGCCCCAGGGAAGATCAGAATCTGCTTGATGGTATCCCCAGACTTCCCCAGAGCCTCACTCAAAACATTCCTCACGAGAGTCTTTCCACAGCCCGGCGGACCGACAATGGCGACACCAGTTCTGTTCTGCAGTTGATCGTACAACTGCTCACATCGAGTGACGACATTTCCCTGAATGCTCTTGACCTGACAGATTTCCTCCAGAACCTTTCTCAGGTCGCGTTTTACTTCGGAATCGCTCAGCTTTGAGGTATCGATCTTCGGGAAAACATCTCTGAGTAGTTCTAGAAATTTATCGGTATCCTCCTCAGTCAGTTTTGGAAGAATGGCGGCCTTTATGGCATCCAGCAGCTTCTCGGACTCCGTCTGACTACTTGAGGAGGAGATAGCATCCAGAACGGATCTGAGGGCTCGCAGGCCCCAGTCGTAATGTGGTTGCTTGGATAATAATTTCTCAGAGATGTCCAGTGTCTCGACTACTTGATGAGCAAGGGAAGAGGCCTCCAGGAAACCCCCGCACTCTAGCAGAGCCTTTACGATGTCATAACGATCGGGGTGAGCCATGCCAATGGGTCTGAAAAGCCGCGCTAAGGAATCGGGCAGTTTGTTCCTTCCTCCGTACTCATCCCCCGCTGGATTCATCGTGATAAATACACAGCAGTGAGGGTCCAGATTCACAACCTGATCACCGAGAATTACCTGAGTAGAGCCATCTCTCACCGCCTCCTGAAGGGGACGAACCAACATCGCTACTGCACTCAGAGTCTTCTCCTCGAGTCTATTGAACTCGTCGAAACAACCCCAAGCACCGGCTTGCGCCAGACCACCTAGAATCCTCTTCATAACGCCGGCGTCCATTCCTGACCAAAGGTAATTTAGTGTCAATAATAAATACATTAAAGATGGAAATTTATATACCGTTCTATATTTTTGGGTGGGATTTGGATGAAACGATTGAATCGATGGGATGAGCTCCAGGATTATTCTTAATATAATATTTACAAGAATTTTTTTTCTTGAACAAAAATAGACAGTCCACACCGGGATTCGAAATTATAAATATAATTGGAATCTAGAAATTAATTCTTTGAATTCGTATAGGGGCTAGAGTGATGAAAATATTAATTAATTAATTAATTCGAGATCTCTTGAAAATTAAAGGAGCCTTTCAACGATAAATTCATCCAATGACATTCGCTCCCTGGAAATTTTCTTTAGCTTTAGGTATTTAGATGCCGTGATAAGTAAATTTTTTAATAAAAAATTGATAGTCCCCATTTCTCAGTCCTAAAATTGTTCAAAAATGTTTAGCCCCACAATTTGTATACCTTCGAGATTAGGTGAGCAAAAAATTCTTCTAATCATCACGAGAAACATTTCTACCAGTAAATATGCCAACCTTCATCGCAGTTGAAGACAAGCACGAGTCTCCCCAATATGGAGGCAAGAGCTTTGACGCTTTCAGTCTTTCCAGTTCCCGCAGGTCCAGTCGGACTGCCTCCAAGACCTAATTTCATCGCTTGGGTCAACGCCAGGAAGCATCGTTCCGTCAAAGGGGTCCTGACCAAGCCAATCGCCGCGCCCTGATACTCAAACCTGTACGAGAATTCGGCGCCCGCGCACTTGATAATCGGACCCAGCCGAGATCTGTAGAACCTCAATTGACGGTTCCACGTCCAAGTGGTGGGCTCCCCACTCTCCACGATTTTCAACAGATTTCTTGTGATGTCAAGATGATGAACAGTATCCAGGAGTAAACTTCTGGCTTTCTGCGCCGTCAGCGCATCCCCAGCGTCCTCCAAACCCCTGAACTTCGCTCTGCGAGTCTCGAGGAACTCAACGAGCTTCTTTAGAGCGGATGTTCCACTTTGCAGGGCTGACTCACATCTCTCCGTGAAGTGAATTCTCTCAGACAGAAGCAGAACTTGGGCTGGGTAAAGGGAAGGATCCGAATGAAGGTCAACAAGGCATTTTTCCAGGCTCTGGGATAGTGCCTTCCTTAAGACCTCTTCAAGATTCGACAGCCACGTGGGTAGAGGATCGGAAAGATCAATGGAGACCGGTAGCTCCAAGATTTCTCCTTCTGGTGATACAACAGCGGTCAATCGGCCATCATCTCGCTGCACAGAACCAACTCCCTGATACAATTTCGGGAGGTGGGCATCGAGACCTGCAACACTGCCTGAAATAAGCTCCAAAAGATCCTCATCACTAAGGAAGTACAGCCGAGGATAAGCTGAACGCTTCTCCTCCAAGAATTCATCCAAACTCCTCTGGCACCTGTCCAACAAGTCCTTCAGGCTCGTCAATGCCGGCATTGGGAGTCGCCTCAACGATGGAACCCGGGGATCTCTGGCAACTTCCCCCATCAGATACCTGAACTCCTTATCAGCTCTAGTCCACTTCCCCGAGTCACTGGGTGCAGCGCCGCTCCCGTAAACGGGCTCCAAATAGATCCACTTTCGTTGCAGGGAGCCCAGAACTTTAAGCCTCTCCTCGAGCTCCACGAGAGCTGTCTCGCAACGAGCAGCACGAGCTGCAAATCTCTCGTAGCCGGACGCACCTTTGGCACCCTCGAGGAGGAGTTTTAGCTCTCCAGCGCGAGCCAGGAGCTCTCCATACTCTCCCACGAGGTGAATAGGACTGTTTTTACTGTCTTTGGATTGTTGCAGGTGGAGTGATGCGGACGCTTCCCAGGCTTCCAGTTCAATTAGGGCCTGACGTATTCCACTCTCAGCTATAGCTCGTTTCGATATGTCCTAGAAGAGAAGTAAAAAAAAGTCCTCAAGCCAGGTAATATTTTTTCCCTCACAAACTTGATAATTCTAAAAATCCGAACTATAAAATACCTTAACTTTCTCGACATTTTCTTTAATCATCGGTGCAGCTCTCAGCAAATGTCCCAACGTAATGTCCCGCATATTGCCTCCAATGCCAATAACCTCCTTCAGATCATTCCAGTGTTCCTCAGCAAGTTCGTCTCCCCTTAAAATTTGCACCCACTCAATACCACTCCGGATTTCCTTGATCTTCTTCCCCACGAAAGTATCGATTTCCATGACATCTCTCTGTTGTTCTAATTTTGATTCTTCTGGGTCTTTCAATTGGACCTTGATCCTCGCCTCCCACGAGTCCAACCAGTCGTGGAGCCGGGGAAGCCTTCTCCGAGCAACGCTCCACTCTTCAGCCTCTTGATTCTCAAGCTCCTTCAGGAATTCCTCCTGGAATCGACAATTGGACTCTTCAGCATCGAGCTCGGCCTCGAGTCTTCTCAACACCTCGGCATCTTCTTCCAGGATTTCCTCAACGTTTAATCCTACTCTAGTGCAGTCTGATATCAGAGAGTCTTTCTGCTCTTCCAGAGCCGTCCATCGTTCTCTCATGGCGGCGACCCAGTCCAGGGTGATAGGCTCCGGTTTCGTCGACCAACGAGCCTCCCACCTCTCTTTCTCGTCCCTCAGGGCGACTGCTCGATGACGTAAATTGACTTTTGCGTCTTCCAACTGACGGGCAACAACGGTTTTGTGCCGTTCGAGACGATCTGCGAGGCCCTCCCACGCGGCATGTGCTCCAGAAATGCCTAAGAAAAGTTACAGAAGAGATTATGAAACATTGAATCAATTCGCAGTCTACTTCAGACCAAATTCTATAAACAAAAATACCATCTAGCTTCTCCCTTGTCCAAGCAGCCATGACTCTCGCTAGTCCGGTCACAGCTTCCAACTCATCCCCAATCCCCAAAGATTCCTCTGTAATCCTCTTGTGCGCCTCAAACGCAAGTCCAACTTCTTCAACATCTTTCGGCCGTCGATCCAATTCCCTAGCGGCAGCTGACAAGAAATCCACCACTGCCACTAATCTCGAAGAGGCTTCTGCCCTCAAATCCGAGGATAATCGATCCCAGTATCTTCTTGAGGCCGATTCCAAGTCATTTCTCGTTGTCGAAGTGTCAACACTCAAACACCAGACCTTGACTTCCCCGCCCCGAAGCTTCCCAACTTCCTGCGCCCACTGCTTCGCATCCTTAAAAGCTTTCTCCCACTCCTGAGGAGATTTCCCCTTCAATTGCTCCCCAATATCGATCCTTGCTGGTGCTGCAAGTGGAATCCACTTCATCCGCACGTCCTCAAGACCAAAAAGGGCAACTTCCGCTTCCTTGTAAACCCCGCCGTATAGATAAGCAGTTCTCTGCACGAGACTTCCAAATTTTCCGTCAGCAGGATCGCCAACTCCCCTAAAGTTCGTAGGAATTGCCAGGAATCTCCTGATACCAGAGTAAAGTTTAGCTCGGATTTCCTCAAGAGGAGGACGCCATTGAAGATAACCATCTCTAAACGTCAACTCAACCCTGATCTCCTGGAGTTTTCTGATCAGATTAGGAAGAGCCGCTCTGTATGCAACTCCGAGAACCTTCAGCAACTGCCTATCCCAGTGAAGTTTCCAGGCTTTGGTATTACCGTAATGGGAGTCGACCTCGTCAACAACGGACCTCATGTTTTTCAGGGCATCCTTCCACGCCGACTGACTCCCAACAAGATTCACCACTTCTCCCTTGAGCAATCCAGCAACCAAATCCCTCAGATAAACGTGTTTCGCTGCCAATTCTGAATTCTGCCTCGCGAATTTCCGCACGAATTCTCTAAGACGTGCGGTATAAACGTCGACAGCGTGAAGGTCCGACCAGACGACCCCAGATTGCTCGTGTACGGCCCTGGCAAGTTCCAAGGCGGTGGTGAGCATGAGAGGCCTCTGGGAAGGTACCATTCGATCTCCAATTGTATTATGAAAATTGGCCACTTGCTGAAGGGCTCTGGCCCGTCCAGCAAGCGCCCCTGCACGCTCCACAAGTTCCCTGATCTCTCGAGGAAGCTCTATACCTTGACCAGAGAGTGCTCTAGCTTCCTTCACCAACTGCGTCAACCTCGGATCATAATTCACCTTCATCATGCTCGAACCCACCAGCTCAACCACCGCTGACTCTGCTTCCAGCGTCAATTCTTTACTGTGGATGGCATCTCTCGTGTCGTTAACCCAGGTCTCCACGAGGCTTTGGCGTTTGCCTTCAGCGTCTTTCATCGCTGACGATATCCTGGAGATTGCGTCCTTGAAGCTGGGGAGATCGGATAACAGATCTTTTGATAAGTTCTGCAGAGTCTCCAGTTTGACTTCCGCTGATCTCGCGGCCTGAACCTCCTGAAGGATTCTCGGGACATCGAGGAGGTCCTCAGTGTCCGGACCACTCTGATAGGTCTCAACTAGGTCATCGAGAGCAGCCAGAAGAGATTCCCGCTCCGTTCGCAACGATCTCTTCACCCCTTCCCGCTTCATCAGTTCCGCGTACCTTTGGAACTCACCGACAAGGAGAACTGGGCTCTCTGCCGCAGCGAACTGTTTCTTCAGCTTCTCTGTCACTCGTTCCTCAGCTGGCGCCAGACCCTCCTCTAGTCTTCGTTTCAATCGCTCCCACTCTAGATCCTTCTCCTCCTCCCCCAGGACTATCTTCATGTCGTCAAAGTTCTGAAGAAGATTCTCAGTCCCCAGGAGTGATCTCTCATTTTCCGTGAGCAGACGAGTCAGCTGACGATGTTGGAGACGAACCTCCGACGCTTGTTTCAATCTATCGGCGAATTTCGCGCATCTGGGGGGCGAGAAGGACGAGCCTTTCCAGGGGTGCAGAGACTGATGCGGCCAGAAGAGGGTAGTCAGACGCTGGGAGACACTCACCCATTTCTCGCAGACGTTGGCGGCAGTCTTGAAGGCCTCATCCCTCAGTCGGACGTCTGTACCTCGGATTTCGTCGAGGAGAGACTGCACTACAGTCACCACTTCATCTCCGATTATGTTTAAGAGGGCCTTCATCTGCTCCTCGGAGTAAACTGGACCCTCCAGTTTCCAGAGATCGTCGACACTCCCCGCGACTGCCTCGAGGACCTCTTCCGCACCTGATAAACCATCTCTGGAGATTGCGGCACTCTCCAGTTCGACTCTGATGTCTTTAACTATTTTCGCAGCTTCTTCCAACAGTTTCCGCTCGCTGGACTTCTTCGCGCTTTCCTTCTGCTTGCGGAAGGAGGCCTCCTCCTCGAGGAGGGTCGCTGGAGGTCGCGGCCCGAGGAGATCCTCCTCCAATTTTTTCAGACAGGACGTGTTGAGCCCCGAAAATCGCAGCGTGGGAGCCCATACTTGACGCAGTGCCTCTATGAGCGCCGATCCTGAGTTTCCGCCAGTTGAAGCCACTTGTACTAGCTCGTGGAAGTTATCATTCGTGATAGAAGATGCTGACAGCTGAATAGGAGTGAGTCGAAGAAGTGGAATTAATGATTGATTTTCATATTATAATTTTTAATTATTTTGCTTCGCATGATTGGAATCCTCTATTGATTAGTAAAGTTGGAATGAAAACATCGTAAGTCAATCCAGTAAAATTGAGAATGTGCAGAA
>JAPYZN010000483.1:0-33392 GCA_030522865.1 Psyttalia lounsburyi | reverse complement strand
CCCCCCCCCCCTGCCCCCCCCCCCCCCCCCCCCCGCAGAAGTTGGATGTCGTACGTGCGTAGGAGATAGTGGTATACCGCCCACGGTAAGGGGATTATATATTATGCAGGATAAGCAAAAAGGAATAATATATCGTTCTTCAAGGGATATATGTGGGCACATGAGGTTTTATTGCACGGCACGATTTAAATGGCTGGATCATTGGCTCTACCATTATCCAATTCATTCATAATTTACATATGCCATTATAGTGATAAATTGTCTAAGCTGTGACACAATTTTGCGGGATATTATGATAAAATGTGGATAATTATGGCGATATGTTTAAGTAAAAGTGAAGTTGCAGGGGAAAATATTAATTTTGTTAGTGAGCAGCGGTAAGTCAGTTGGTTTTCCATTGATAGCGCAAAATCTGAGGCAGATAGACTAATAGACGTTAGGATCATTTTTGAAGGGCTCATTGAGAGGGACAACAAATGTCATTACGATAATATTGATATTTCCATTAGATTTTGAGGTATTCCTCAAACAGACGGATAAGAACTTAATCAACTCAAGGCATTTACCACTTCGCCAGTGAAACAAATTGTCGACAATATTTTAAATGAGAAATATTTATCATATAAAGGAAAATGTGTTCGACGGAATTGAGGGGGGAGCGGGGGGGGTAGAAGTGACATGAGTTGTAAAATGGAGAGAGTAGAGAGAAAAATGAAAGGAGGAAAAAAAATTATATATACATATACACGTAAAATGGAGAGATGAGAGAATTGCAGAAAGGAGTAGACCTCAAAATGAAAAGCCATGCAGTACTACCAGTAAATATTGAGCGCGTAATTTGCTCTTTAGAGAACACTTGGACGATAATTAAGCCGACGTAGCACAGTGCAAAAGAGAGATAGAGACAAAGTGGAGGTTAAAACCAGGATCCGAGAGTTCACGGTGCCTTGAGAGAGTTGAAAAGAGATTCCCCTCCCCGGCCCCTCTCTTTTCCTCTTGCCGTTTATATTTTGTGTTTGTGTGGCGTGGAAAGATGTACGTATGTGTAGTTTTAATTAGCACGAAAGGGTACATGAGAGCAAGTATGTGAGATTACTCTCGCGAGGCTGAACAATTTTTCTTTTTTTTTTTTTTTTTTTTTTTTTTTTTTTTTTTTTTTTTTTTTTTTTTTTTTTTCAATTTCTCATTCGCTCGTGTATTTCCAAGGGATTTTGATCAATTATCGCAGGATTATTCACATCTTCGAGCTGGCAGGGGGGGCGGAGGGCAATTTTTTAATTGCCCAGGTTCAGGGGACACTTCAGAAGGTGAAGGAGTCAGGGAATAGAGTGGACACGCCTCGAAAACCCATTGAAATTACAAACGTGTTCGGTAACACGCGCCGTTCATTATAAAGAGTTCAAAGATTCAATAGAAACCGGACGGTGATCGTCTTTCTAGGTTCAAACGCCGTGTCCCCCCCCCCCCCCCCCCCCCTCGACGACTTAATTTCGAGTGGAATAAAAACGAGTTTCTTGACGCCCGGAAGAATTCGCAAGGTGACAGAGTAAGCGCCCCGTGGAGTTGTACTCAGAAAGTCATTTCTCTCAAAGTTACTCATCGGAATGTTGACTTTTTTGCGCAACGTGAGTATAACGTTAATAAAAATACAGTTATTTCGAAAATTTCTAAATTTCATTAATTATTCGATAAATATATTATTGAAATCAAGACTTTACAAGTTTAGAATAAACAATGAAATCTTCACCGATTTCCGGGGTATTTAAATTGAGTTTTTTTTCAGAGTTCTGTGTACGCGGAGAGAAATACTAGTCTTCAGCCAATTTCTATGGGAATTGAAGAGAAAAGAGAGAAAAAACAGTGCCTCAGTCTGTCATAAAAAAAAAAACGAAAGTCACGTAATTTCTCTGGAATTCTAGGATATTTAATTTGATTATTTAATTGAATTGAATTTATTTAAAGACTATATTGTCAAATTAATTACTAATTTTTAAGAAACATATCCTAAAATTCACGTGACTATTGTCACTTCTCGAGGGTTCACTCCTCTCCCAGCTTCCACTTCTCAACCCACTATTCCCAGAACTTTTTGCTGATAATTTAGCCTGAATAATTCACAACCAGCAAAGAAGAAAAAAAAAAATTATCACTGACGAACTCGTCATCAGTTAATTTCATCATTACATCAAACTAATGAGACAACTCAAACAATACCCTGGAAAATCCATCTCAGCACAATATAAGTGAAGCCACAGAAGCCACACCACTTCACCATCTCAAAGACGTCTATATCGGTTCAACGATTTTCTTGCACCAGTACAGCACCAAAATCCTCTCTACCACCCGGCCACCCCCTGGAGCTCCATTTCTGTCTTACGAGCTAGTAAATTGATTAGAATTAAAGGGTTGGGAGTGAAGCAAGAGTGAGGGTGGATGAGTTTAGAGTGGGTCCTAGAGTACAACGGTGACCACAGCCTCGACGCTGATTGGTCGGAGTCAAGTTTGTGGCAAGATGGCTGCTTCAGGGGGTTTCTTCTCCCTTCCCCCCCCCCCCCTGTCCACCCCCCCCCCTCTTCATGTATATGTCCCTCACCACCCCTCACAGCATTGGTTGCCTGTACCACACCTAAGATGTTTCCTCACTGTTCTATATGTGTCAAATAGATGTATGCGCGTGTATGGGCTACGAAACAATTCCGAGCGTTGCAACCCCGCAAACTTAAACCCTTCCCTATCCTCGTCCTCAGTCTCTTCATCTTCTCCTCTAATTCCTCTCCAACAAGTTCTTCTTCCCCATTCTAACTCCCCGCACCCTCCACCCCCCCCGGGCCTCCTCCTCCTCCTCCTCCTCTTCTTCTTCTTCTTCTTCTTCTTCTTCCTCCCCCCGAACTACCTCATTTCTTTATCCTCTTCTTCTTCGTTCCACTCTTCTTCTTATTAGTCTTCATTATCCTTGCTACTTTGGTAACCGCACTATTGCCGAGGTTTTATGGATATTTATTGATGCATTCGCGTTTGACGATTACATTATGTCAATGAGAAGCTCGGGTAATTGATTAATAATTGATGGTAATTATGGAGATTATTAATTGGTCCAAGTTTTTGATTATGAAAATTTGACAAATTGTGGAATTTCTGATTTTACGGAAAATTTAATGTCACTCGGAGAATTTTTTTTTTTTTTAATTGTTGGTAAGTTTAGGGAGCTTGAGTACAATTTTAATTTTATTATTGAAGGTTTAATTAGGTTAATTCAAGTGAGACGCGAATTAACAACGAATTGATTAAAAATTGATTTTTCCAATTTTTAACACCGGAGAATTATTTTCCTCCCGGTTTTTTAAGAGATTATTACAAATAATTATGAATATTATTAATTGTCGGTAAGTTTAAGGAGCGAATGTGCGCTTTTGATTTTTTTTTTCAGATTCGATCGAAGAAAATGAGAACGAGCGACGAATTGATCGAAAATCGTTCGATTTTTCCAAATTTTTAACATGAAAAATTGTTACACTCGAGATTTTTCAGGTTATTAAAAATAATAACAAAATAAAACGAAAAGTTGTTAATGCTCACGTGACGGGGAGTATTTCTATTTCATTTCGCAGTCTTCATGGTCTCCCTCAACCCATAAATATGTAGACACTCTTTTTCACCTCAAAATGCCCGGAAAGAGTGCACCCAATAATTTTATTTTCAGCGATAAAGCACGCGACAAGGTGGCGGTATGGAGTGGTAGAAGGTAAAATGGGGGAGATGGAAAGCGAAAGCCGGAGGAGAGGAAAGACAAAGACGGAGAGAAAGAAGATTCGCTCTTCGCGTATCTTTAGTGAGTAAACACAGCAACTTATGAATTTTAAGCAGCGCCGCATGGAAAAGCATTTCTTCTCCTTTGAAACAACCTCTTGTTGGTGTGTATATAAGCCATGTGGTAAGGAGAGCAATGCAATTCTACAAAATGAATATACAAAGATTGGAAGACTTACCGAACATTTTATTTTCCCATTCGTATTTTCAGTTAAACTCTTTATCATTGAAATGGTAATTTTTGTTTTTATTTAATCGTGTAACTAATTATTGAACTAATAAAGAAGATTCAATCTAATGATTATTTTGTGTTCTTTTAAATGCCTCTGGACGACAATTAAAAATCCAGAAATTAATTTAATCAAGTTCATGGGAGGAAAAAATTTAATTAAAAAAATTGACGAATTTGGTAGGAAATTCTTTTTAGATTTGTTTATAATTTCCCGGATTTTTTTTCAATGAAAATCACAAGTGGAGAATACTCTAAAAAGAGAAAGAGAGAATTTTAACTACCTGTAATAATTTTTAAAAAATTTGAATAGAAAAAAATGTCAATTTTTGGAAAAAACTGAAAGAAAAATTGTCAAAATCTGAATTTTTCTTTGAAAAAAAAATTCTATTTATAAAATTCCCGAGTACGAATAATCCCAGGCAATTAGACTCTACTTTTCCCATGTCTTTCCCAAAAAATCGACGTCTAACACCTCAACAAGCGTCGGCTGCAAATTCTAAGTATAAAATTCCTATTTTATCCCTCCCACATCAAAACCAAACTCCTTTACCATCCAAAAAAAATCCCAATAGCCTAAAAATCCCCGATAACCCCCATCACTCCCCCAAAAATTCCCCATCTATTTCCGATGTAAGTCAAAACATTGAACGATTCTGCGCAAAGAGCCACACATGCCCCCTAATGATTTTACCTGCAAACCATCCTAAAGATTCAGTACATAGTGCGCCCAAAAGTACATGGGTTAGAAACATTAGAGGTGGTAAAGGTTGGATAAAGATACATGGACCTGAAACCCGGCTGGAGGGGTATAATGTGTGGGCGTAGAGGAAGTGGGGGGGCTAGCACAGGGGGGGGGGTGGGGGGTGTGGGGGGGGGGGGGGGGGGGGGAGGGGGGGGGGGGGGGGGGGGGGGGGGGGCTATTAAATACAGGCATCGTGTGCCTCTCCAGGGGCTGACTCTCGTCTTCTCGTGGATATATCTCACCGACGGTGGTTGAGAAAAATTCCCTCCCCCCAAATAAAATCCTCGCACTTCATTAGAGGCCCCAGACCCAATCAACCATTGAGTGTTGATGAAATGAATTCCGCAAATTTTCATGGAAATCGATTGGAGTGACGGATGGCAATAGCAACATTTGCGTCCAACCGCATGTTATATTCAACTTTCCCCCGAGTTGCAAACGTTTCGCATGAAATTTCTCGTAAGAAAAATTCGATTTGGTGGCTTTGGGGAGGGTAAGGAGGGGTGGCTGGGGCGAGAGGGGCTACCGGGAAGGGGTGAGTATACAGCTCCATCCTTGTGATTGGTGGACCCTGGCCACGCCCTTACATATAAGGGTGTCTTGCTCGCCTCTAGTCACTATCAACCCTTATATGTGGACTCAACCAGAGTGGCTTTATGTGTATATGGCTCGCATACATGTATTTGCGGCTACTGTACAACAACGATACCATACCACCAGGAGCGAATAAACTGGGCTCCTCGTCGTTAAATTGGATTTTTGGAAAAATTATTTCAATTGTCAATTGATAAATTTCATTGTTTTATTTTTGTTAGAATTTTAATTCTTAAAATACTCTCTATTTTTTTTATTTCAGTCACTGAACTAATCAAGAAGTTTATTTTAATTTATAAGAATTAATTTAATTAATTGTATTTATTCAGATAATATTGACATTATTTGATTGCAAATTGTTTGATCATCAGATTAAATATCTCGCGAATTTTAGGAGATCATTTTTTAAATTAATATTTTCATATTAGAAAAAAAATAATTTTAATTCGCGATTACTTTTATCGAGTAGTTTAATTAATACACTTAACCTGTAGATTACCAATGTTATCAATTATTTAATTCAAGAATTTGTTTTTAATTTATCAAATGCAATCGACTCGTCAGCGCCCGAGGACATTAGATTTTCCCATTCCATTTACGTTGGATCATTGAACTATTCAAATTTTTTTCCCCTCATCGAACACAACAGAAGTCAGTCCCTATCGAGTCAACGATAATCGATTGTTCAACAATCGAGAGTACAACTCGACCCAAGCGAGGCCTTTTAAATTTAGTTGACGTCCGATGGCGCCATAGGCAGTGCTTCGGGCGCTTCAAAACAATCTCGTGTTTGGAGTCGGTTCATTGTTACAATTAATGACTGAAATGATTGAGGAGCACGACGAACGCGAGACAATATGCGATTCTGTGGTACGTAAATATTTTTTCATCACCCGGAAAACATTAATGAGTTGCCATGAGCCATTCAACGTCGGCAATTTATGAAAATACAAATTTCTAACCTCACTTTTCGTTTCAGAATTCATTGGTGGAAGGATGTCGCTTGCCGGTACGAATGCACAGCACCGACGACTGGCGTAAGTAATTTTTATTTGTAATAAATCCTCAATTTTTTTTCAACTAAATTAAAAGCAATCGATTAAATTAAAATCAAGTTAATCTGCTGTTTCAATGGAGTACATTGAATTGTAGATTTTTGCTTTGTGACAGTTCATCGAAATGACAATTTTTTTCAATGGACTCATCAAATAATTGCTTTGTAAATTAAACTATTAATCGTATTACATTTGATTTACCGAAATAGTGTCTATAGACATGTGGTAAAGTGGCTGAAACTCGTGTCTATTCGACAATATTTGAGGTTATGTTACACATGTCACTTGTTGAAAAAAAAACTCTGTATTTAGTTAGAAACTTTTCATTGCACAATTTTTCAATAATGAATAGCAAATAGACTTCTTTTATCTCTTCAAAATTAATTTTTGTTAATTAAAATTCCAGCTCTCGCCGAAATAATAAGCTTAAAGGAGATGAGGGGCGCGAAATTCTACTACGTCCACTTCGTCGATTGTAAGTAGCAATTGCTTGATAAAAATATCATCCACATTCAACTCGTCAAATTGTACGAAAAATTACAGCAATTCCGTAATCAGCCTAAGAATTGAATAATACTTCCCCATTAATATCATTAGTCTAGTCATCAAACGACCTCGTTATCATTTGCAAAGAAAAAAAATTAATTCCACTTCCCAAAATATTTTCTAATTTCAATAGTATTTAATTCCACTGAAGCTCCAGGCCCAAAAAATGTGTCCCCCGAGAGAAGCAAATTATATTGTTAATTATAATTTTCCACGTTTAACTCCTTAAAACCTAAGAAAAACCTTCTGAATAAATAAAAACAATTCCAGTCAACAAACGATTGGATGGATGGGTAACCGAGGACTGCCTGGATACCCGAAAGGTCCAGTACCCGAGGAAAGACGGAGTAGCCCCTGGTACTGGAGCAGCAACCCCAAAGAAGCAAGTGCCAAGCCGACCCCCAAGTCCCACAATCATCAACAGTGAGCCAGTAAATGGATCAGCTGCAGTACAGGCTGCGATACAGCTCCAGCAGAAGAAATTATCAAGAAAGAGAAAAGGTACTTGAGAATCCCCAAACTCACTCGCTTGGGAATAGCTTTATCCAAGGACTATTGAATTCCCTCCAATAATTTTTATCCAACAGTTCAATTTTCCAAATGAAAAGAAAAATCCTCGCATTTGATAAAACATTCAAATATTTCAGTAGCTCTGAATTGTAAATATTAGATACAAGATTTATTTTCCGATTCTCAAGGTACCTTTCTCGAGAACGAGGACTCCCAGGAGGCGCCAGCACCACCACCACCTCCACCGCCACCAGTAGCTGGCCAACCAACGACTGGGCCGAGACCCACTGGTTCCCTAGTAGCTCATCATCACGATGACGTTGTCACGAGAATGAAAAATATTGAACTCATCGAGCTCGGTAGACATAGGATAAAACCCTGGTACTTCAGTCCCTATCCCCAGGAAATGGTCAACCTACCCTGCATATACATCTGTGAATTTTGCCTCAAGTACAGAAAGAGTAGAAAATGCCTGGAGCGTCATTTAGTTAAATGCAATCTCCGACATCCCCCCGGCAACGAGATATATCGAAAAGGTTCAATTTCCTTTTTCGAAATTGACGGAAGGAAGAATAAAAATTACGCCCAAAATCTTTGCCTCCTCGCTAAACTATTCCTGGATCACAAAACATTGTACTACGATACTGATCCTTTTTTATTCTACGTTATGACTGACTTTGATTCCCGGGGATTTCACATTGTTGGATATTTTTCAAAGGAGAAAGAATCCACTGAGGATTACAATGTCGCTTGTATTCTCACACTGCCACCCTATCAGAGGAAGGGCTACGGAAAATTATTGATTGAATTCTCTTACGAATTGTCAAAATTCGAGGGAAAGACTGGCTCACCGGAGAAACCACTCTCCGATTTGGGCCTGTTGTCATACAGAAGCTACTGGGCTCACACTATCTTGGATATTCTACTGAATGTCAAGCCCTTGGTGGAGAACGAAAAAGCACAGATTACGATTAATGAAATTTGCGAGCTGACTTCTATCAAGAAGGAGGATGTCATATCAACGTTGCAGAACTTAAATCTTATCAATTATTATAAGGGACAGTATATTGTGACGTTGAATAGGTGAGTCTCTCTGAAGTAATTAAATATCATGAAATAATTATTTCATGAACATTTGACTTTTACTTGAACAATTGTGAAAATATATTTACGAATTAAAAATGTCCATACTCAAGGAGTTCATTTTAATTGGCAAACATACTTTCGCTAAATCAGTTCAGTCTCTAGTTATTTGTTTAGGCTAATTATTTATAGTTTTACGAAATGGTTTCATTGAATTTAATTGAAAAATATATTTCCTCCTTTCAGGGATATAATTGAACAACACTCAGCAGCAATGGCAAAACGTTCCATAAGAATAGATCCAAAGTGTCTCCATTGGACTCCAAAAGACTGGAGTGTCAGAGCCAAGTGGTAAAAACAATAGTGCTAAAGATCCGAAAAATACAAGTGATTGAGACGATTACTGAGTGATTATAATGCACGCGAAAGAGACTATACAGAGGAACATTTACCCGGTCGCACGACCGATTTCATGAATACCATCAATTTTATATTTAATAAAAAAAAAAGAATCCAGCTAGTCTGGCATTAACTTACTGCTCCTCAAGAGTTGGATCATGTGTGAGATCATCCAATTTGTTCACAACGTAACAGAATCATTCTTTCCTTCAATTACATAATTTGTAAGATTTTCGCCGTCATCAATAATTTGTACAAATTAAAGTTTAAAAGAATCAAAGAAATTGACGATGAAAGAAATAGAAGAATTGTAAATAAATGTGATTTTATAATGAATCATAACTCGAGTTCTTTTTTTTTTATTAACATCAATACTCCAGGACTCGTTTTTTTAATTGGGATAAAGAGACACCGAGGGGTCTTACTGTGAAGCCCATTCTGTACGAATTATTTTCTTTCTTATTTAATTAATTTAATAAAATCCTAAATTTTTACCGGCTATAATTTAATTTGTTCTTCGACGAAAACTCTCTCGTTAGTAATTGCACTAGACTTGTATAATTTAACTTTCAATTTATGGTAGTGTGTTAACTATTATAATTATAATTCGAATAGAAAATACCCAGGCAAAAAAAAATTAGAATACTTGGAGTAAGGACGCCCATTTGGCCCGAAAATTACGGCACATTATCGTGTGTTATTGTCTGGGTAGTAACTGAGTTACTCTTTGTTTACATTCTTACTCAACCCCCCCCCAAGCCCTTGGGACAGTCGGTTAGTTTATATTTTCATGGCGCTCAGTGAATGTTTACGTTATTCTTCGGTCTCAGTGTATACGTTTTGATTTCTAGAGGCACTAAACGGACAAGCCTTCGAGTGACTTAAGTTTGATGGGGTTTCTTCTCAATATCAGTTGCCCCAATGAATTAGAATATTCAGCCAATTCACGGAAATAATTTGCGGAATTCGACGACCTCAAAAATGCCATTTTAATGGCATTCGAGAGAGGCCGAATGCGGACGGAAAATCATGTTAACAATAAATAAATAGGACTCACCGGTGCTGAACTCTCGACTGCAACTGGAAATTCTCTCCAATAATCCTGAAGGTTTCCGCTCCCACTGACACTTGACCACCCGTCACAAACACTATTGGCATCACTTTTATTCACTTTTCTTCACTATTATCACTATTTTTAAACGCACTATTTTCAAAATTGGTTTAACAAAACATTTAAAACACACACTAACCGCCATCTTGTGTATCTGTGAGTCGATTGGCAATAATAAAAATCCCGTGAGCACTTATGCACTTTCCATAAGCTTGACGTCAAGAAAAATGTTCACTCGTCTTGACCTTGTTCATTTCATTAGCCGAATGAAATTTGGATAAATTGGCAAATCACTGAACACAACACACTAATTAGAACTTGTCCAGTATCCCGAATTCTCCAGCAGTCGCCACCTTGCGTGTTCTGGAACACGTCGATAACTCCAGAAGACGAGCTTTCCATTATTTCACTTCATCGGTGACCCCACAATTGTCCTTGAGCCCACACACGGAAAAATCATTGCCAATTGCATCATGAAATCACCGCTAGAAGTGATTGTTCACTTGTTTGTGCATTATTGTCAGTTATTTCCATGATTTGCCGGCAATTCGAGGCATGTAATCACTGGAGCCTTGGCGTTCGACCTAACCGGTGAGTCCCCCAACTACTAGTCCTTTTCTGCCCAGAATAAGGACTAATTTCATGAACAAATGATTGGCAATGATTGCTAACTATGTTCCTTTCCGTTATTTATAAATATTTTCATTAATTTACCTCTTACTCCGACGAGAACACGATAAATACTGGCCAGAGACGCCCGGGTACGCCGCTCAGTGCCCCAGCTCGGCCGCCATCTTGTGCTTGCGCAGTGTCGATGCGCGGGAGGCCGGCAGGACATTTCTGGCGCCATACCTTAAAACGGTCTATTTTGTTTTTATTACGGTAAATAAATAAATAATAATACTTTCTAATAAATTATTATAGTGATAGAATAAAGCAATAAATAAGTAAATAAACGTATTTTATACTGAAAGTTCGTCAGTTATAAATTGTAAACAAAAGCAATCGATTAATGCGAACAAAAATAGTATGAAAAATTATCAATTCAAATTCCCCGATTATAAAATTGTAAATTGACTGGTTCAGAGAAAAAAAATTGGGCTCGAGAGGTCAAATAGGAGACACGAGGAAATTTATTTTTTTGCGATTTTCCATTTTCCCATTTTTTATTCACTCACAAAATTTCAATTTTCCTTTTTCAGTGATAAATTCCTTTTATTCAAAGTTTGATATCTATTTTCAGATGATTTCGAATTTCATAGACAATCTTTCACACAAAATTCTTGCTTACTTTGCTCAGTTACATGATATCTAGCTGCAGAATGAAATAAAATATGAAAAATAAAATAGGAAGGTATGCCTGATTTATTCAGGTACACACAACGATAACATCACAGTAGCAGCACGTAATAATATTCCACTCTTATTCATGATTCATTATTTTAATATATTTATTCATCGAACAGCGAAGCTGAGAATTCTCTTCTGAACTTCGTTACGCTCACTCCATATTATCTCTGACGAGTGCAAAAGCAAATGAGTATTTCTCATTGATTACTCAAATAAATTCATGAACTTACAGAAACGACGATTGCAATAGCAATGACAGAAATTGAGTTTTTGATTAATCAATACCATAATACCAATATAATTCAACGAATTGAACATCAGCGATTGTCTATCTACCGAAGAATAATCCATATTACAATAATATTCATATATCATTTATACACAGAGTCAGGATAACATCGAACCGTTTGGATTATTTAATCATTTTCTCTTAATCATTGTCTCAATTTAGAAATGGAACGCATTATTATTAATATTTTTTTTCCCCCCTTTATTTTAATCGAAACACCCGCAAATCGGACATGACGATGACCGACTGCACCGAGTGTTAACAACAATAACAACAACAACAATGATGATGATGATCTGGGTTCGATCAAGAGGCCTTTGCTGAAGGGGACACAGACGATTTTTCACAGAGAAATAAATCATCAGAGTAATTCCATCAGTTCTTCATTCAAAAATTCAATTTTTTTACTCACGAGATTTTTTTATTTGCGAGGATTTCTCGCCCTCTCTGCGACAATAATTTATTGCTCTAGGGGAGGATGGGACAAAACGGAGGCTCCCTATTTTTCATTTTCAATGTTAATGACTCAGAAGTGATGAAATCGATAGAAAATTTCAGTTTAAAAAATGCAAATAAAACTGTTTTATAAAATACTTGCACGCGGTAAACTGGAGATTTTTACTCTGCAAAAATGATTTTACAGCATTGAAAATTCAGGGAGCACTCGAGGTGTTGAAAAAAAAAATCGCAAGTTCCGATTTTGCCTCACGCGTCCCTAGCCCTCTCAATAAAAATAGAACGATGAAGTGACGGCGTCAAATTAATATATTTCCACACGTAGAAAAGTGGAGTCTTCAATAATCGATGGGACTCGTACATCAGTATTATATCATCCATTACATAACGACGCATTTTATATGGGTATATTTGCCCTCTGGTTACCGTCCAATAGCGATTATCGACCAATGACTGTCGTTCACCCTAAATAGACATAATTACGTTAACCAGTGTTTTGTAGTTTTTTTTTTTGCCATGACTACAGGGATTTCGAACATATGTTTTGGCTATACAACACGTAATATCGATGACGAACTTATTACAATTCAACACATTCTCCTCGTGGACGTTTAAAAACAACTCTGATAAGGTCAGCTGTGACACATGTCCGGTGATGTAATGAGTGGGTGAATATAATCTAGATGTGGAATTCTCTCCTGATTGAATCTCACATTTTGTTCTCTATTTATTTTTTTGATAATTCAAATGGATCTTAGAGAATACTATGGTACATCGAACTTCATCAAATCTTGTTTGCTTGGGCTACACTAGTATGTACAGATGTCAATTTCTCAATACAAATAATTTGTTTTTTTACGATTGATATGTCTGGTATTTATATCATATTGAATGTTGAAAAATATACTTCGATTTTGTCGAATTTATACTGCCATACGAAATTTTTAATAACCATTTTTGTTCAATAATCAAATGCTAATGGAGTGGAGTTAATCTGCCAATGTTGTACAGCCCTCGCTCATCGATTTTCAAACATTCTATATTAGAATCTCTGTCTTAGAGTATTAGAGATACAAAATCTACGATAGAAAACAGAATAGACATTAAACAACATTATTTTGTTTTTATCTCACACTCAATATTAACTCTTTGCTGTTTTTTTTTTATTATTTACCTCGTTATATACTCTCATTAGTGGTTTCATTAATTAATAGCAACTTTATTGTTTATGATTTTATATAATATATCTATGATTTTCTCTTCAATTCAGGAAGCCTTAAATTTTGAACGTCATTAGAAATACGAAATTTCTATAATACAGATTGTCATTATCGGCAAATTGTCATTCCTTTTGTATTGTTTCATCCATACGCGTGGAAGAATCTTATTGTATTCCAGTCGTAAGTCAAAAAGGGGGAAAAATTTTCATTGAAAAATCTAGCGAGTCTATTGTTGAACAATTTTTTGTGACTTTTATTCGCAAATATTCAACAGAAAAAAATTCCAGGCCCTCTATTTTGTCACAGAAATTCCTCAACATTAATTGTCTCATTTTTATCTTTTTCTATGATACGAGAAATTAAACAACAATTTGGAAAATTTCTACAGAAGATATCGTGAGAGAATGAGGAGTGTAGAAAAATTTGATTTTACAAATTTTGTTCAGATTATTTTCTATTGAAAATTTCGAGGAAATTTCGTCGGACCAAAAATCGTAGAAAATTTATTGGCAATATAAATCAATAATTAATTAATTAATTAATTAATTAATTAATTATTACTAATTATTCATTGATGCGATGACGGTTTTTAGAAAATTCACTAGGTTTTCCCATGATTTTTTTCGTACGTGTTCTTAAGATGCGGAGATACAAAATATGATTCTTTAAGTCTGACTAGCGCTTGAGTCGCATCACGTGCGCCTTCGCCTGGATGACAGTGGTCTATCCCCCTCATTCCCCAATTTTTTTCGAAGCATTGAATTTTGACTCCCTTGAAACTCGAACCAGTGGTCAGATTAATTGATTTTGAGGGTAGCAATTCAATTTAATCCGGAAATGTAATGCCAAAGTACGAAATTTGTGCGGACATGAGTCCTAAGTGTAACATTCTTTTTTTTTTTAAGGGAATGGTCTGGCCACTGAGTTCAAAAGCTAAGCGTCTCCCCGAAAATTAAACTCAACCCCATCATTTCGATTTCGTCTCTTGTGAGCAAGGCCGACGAAAAATGTCGGTCGACAAATTTTTGAGGAGAGAGTTCAGCCCGGGTAGGGACCACTGAACAGAAAATTCACTTTGCCTTACTTTCTAGTTACTCATCGCTCCGTCTTTGAGGTACATTGAGCCTTATCAACTCATGTTAAATATTTTCTTCCCACAAACACCTACAAATACATAATTTATCTTATCAACTGAATTAGAATCACCTTGAATTGTGCTGCTATTCTTGTTTGATTATCTCACAACCCATGAAACGTAACTGCTACATATATTCTTCTGATTTTCAATATTACAGTAGGACAAGTGATTGATCAATGGAAGCTCCTAAACAATCCAATGTCACTCTAACTTACGGTCCAGGCCCGGGCGCGCCCGCAGCCTAACGTCATCTAGATTGTTTATATTTTTTCATTAACTTCGTCTTTGTAGATAAAAAATTCGACACAAAAAAATCTAGATAACATTCGACTGAGCCTCACCGGGGCCTCAATGACAGTGATTTTTTTCCATAGCAAAATAAATGATCCCCGAAAAATGATAAAAATGAAATGCAGCCGAGGCGTCGAGAATTTTCCTACCGAAAATTCCCAGACTCGACTTATAAAATCAATTAGACTCTCGTCCTCCCCTGAATCTCTCCCCATAAACTCCAATTGTTTAAATTCTTCCAAAATCCCTCAACTTATCCCACTACCATCCCCGAAAACCACTAACATCGTAAACGCTCACCATTTTTCCTAGAATCCGTCGAGATGCTGGAGTACCGGGTCCTGCCCATAACGCACAAAATAAGCAATTGTTGATAAACCAACAATACCAAATTGGACTGCCAGCAGCAATTAACATACACCCCATTACCCAAACACTTCCGTATTCTGTCATCTTTAATGCATACGCTCCAAGAAACATCACTGTATAATTCTCTAGGTTCTCTGCAGCCAGTGTAAGCTGGATTTTTTTTGTAAAAATAATATTGAAACATGAGCCAAGAAAAATATATGCATTTGTACCAGCGATATTCATAATCCACAGTCAAAACTGTCCTGATTCTGAACTCTTTTCTGATAATCCTCTAAATATGTATCGACATTACGATAAATTCCTGAATTCGCTTGGAATACTAATGTCTCTAAGATCCTCTCGTTCTTGATAGCTTTTGATGGCAGAACGATTCTGATCAATTCCTGAGGGGTTATTCGATAGAGTTTCAAATCTTTACTCAATCTCTCCATGATACACTTGAATTCATGCTTGGCGTCAATCTTATTATTGTTTTTTGTTTTTATTCGGTGCTTAGCCCAGCTCAGCATTGCCTCGAACTTCTTTATCTCCACGACTTCGAGACCGCGACACATGATTGTCTGTACCATGGACTCACTCAGAGTTAGAAAATGGGGGCTCTGGAAGAGTTGATAGGCCCTCGTCTCCACGAACGCCAGAATCATGTTGACGAGCTCGGAGGCTGACGTGTAACGCCAGTAGTAGTTTTCAAGGGCGCACAGCATAATGCAGACAATTTCAATTCTTAGAAATTGCTTGGCGTGGTGGAAGCAAGCCTGGAGTAGATCGGGAAGATCATAGTGCTCAGCTGCACATATCAATCCTGGGATGTTGCTGCAGGTGAGGGGACACGAGCCTGTATGAAGGTAGTCGAGGAGAATTCCAAAGGTTTCTGGGTCGAATTCTATGATGTCGAACTGAAAAATGACGAGAGTTTCTCATTGTAAAACGTAATTACACGTCAATATTAATTAATACTCATCCCGAAAAAAATTCGATCATTGTGAGGGGGGTGAGGGGGATAAAAAGTCCCTCCACCCCAACAAATCCGAAGTACAACAGTATTAACTTGTCCTTTACCTCAGTTTGTGCCAATTTAGCTCGATCGACTTTCTGAGCGTCTGCACAAACACTCAATCTGGGAACAGCGAGGGAGGCTCCTGGCTTGTCCTTATCTTTTATCTCTTTATCTGTAAGAAAAACTTGGGGTAACTCTCGAGGAAACTGGACGAGGAGCTGAGTCCACATGAACAAAGAACTCCCACTCGAATAAAGTACTTAGAGATAAATTCTTACTGCTGCAATCCTGGGAGCTCGTCCAGCGTTTGCGATCCTCAATCTGCAGAGTATTGCTGTGTTTTCTGATGCTCCTACCCCATCCAGCAGTGATGGTGCCCAGTCTCGAGAAGGCTCTCTTCACCATTGGCGATGATGGCACACTTTTGGGCCTAAACACGTCAGAGCCAGTATCTCACAGAAACGGTAATTCGGCACTTCAGGGTATGGGAAACTCTAGTGTCTCCGATCTGAGTGAGACATTTCAAGAGCAGTTCAAAGGATCATGGGAGCTCACTCATCTCTCAGATATTTATATCTCAATTAGAATAATTGAACTCCAATCGCCAGTCATTTATTATCTTATCGCATATAAATTTCACAACATTGAGATGTCAAAAAAAAAAACAAGAAGAAGAGTCTTTTCCAAACATATTCACCTTTATTATTATCTTTTTAAACATGCGGTGCTGTTAGGAAGAAGGATATAAGATGGATGTGCCATAAAACAACAAAATACAACATCAAGATATATAATTCATAATAACTATCAACTTCGCATCTCACCGGCCTCTTCATCATCTCAACTACACTATTTTAGTGTAGCCTTTCGCGATCGATTCGAGCACTTTCTACATCACATTTGTTTTGACAAAATTGTAAAATCATGGTGATGATTTATCAACGTACCTTGGACTCTCGATATCGGGAACTTGAAGGAAATTCGAGCTCTTCGGTTTTTGTGGACTGAGTAGAGTGGGTACTGGTCTCGCTAATAATTCAGCAACTGGAACTTGGGGACTTCCGAATCCGGTTTGAATGCCATACAGCATTTCTTGGAAGACTCTGGAAAAGAATAATGGATAAAACCAAAGTGGATCCAGTCTTACCCGATAAAGCTATAAAAGTTAATTGAATGATAGATAGACAGCGGTACAACAGGGAGTTCGTTAAGTTTGATGGAGTACTTCCACTCCATTATTTCCACGGATATTTATGTAATGCAAATACATAAATAATCCACAAAGGAATGAGTAAAGTTAGCGTGAACTCACCTACTTCGAACCCCGAGAATGGCTCTCACTCCGATGAATCTGACCTTCTGCTTCTGCTGGCCGGGTACCAGGAAGGCCACATCAAACAAATTAGCATTGATTTCGATATTAGCGGCGTTATTGAGAAAAACTCGGGTGAAGTCTTTCGCCAATTGGTCATAATCCTCAAACTGATCTCGAACGGAATCCAAAAGTGGCGATGACGGTCGCATGTGGCCAATGGGCCTCCACGAGCCTCGTCTGTAGGGCTTTGGAATCTGCCCCGTCTCGGCATGATTCGCCAAATTCGCCACAATGTCCTCCAGCATTTGGCTCCGCGTTCTCTCCTGCATTCTCGCGAATTTTGGCGCTGAATAGCTGGCGCGCTCGCCGTTGACAATTTTCGTGAGCATCCACTCGCGAAACATGGGCCCTTTTTCAAATATACTCTGCTCCCAGAGGTAAGGCTTGTAAGCACCAACTTCATCCCTCGTCACCACCGAAACCTCGTACCTAGTGACCTTGCGCTTGATCCTCGGACTGACTCTCACAAGAATAAATGTGTGTAAAAAATGTGACTTTATACAGGCTGGACTGAAACTGGTGTTGTCAGCCTCAAGGAATACCACGCAAACAATATCATTTCCAATGTGACGTTTTCGTTGCAATTTCTGCGGATCGTGTTTCTCATAGGGTAACAATGTTGACACATGAAACATTATTTCAATGCCACGCCAATTGGTGTAGACTGAGTATAGACCGGTGAGGTCATGGACGGTGTCGAGGCCGCCTTTGTATTTATCAAAACCCTTGAGACGTATTCTCTCACCAAGAATTTGTAAGAATTCCTCGAATAATGGTGAACTGTCATTGTTATCGAGAATCTCCTCCTCGGAATACTGGCCCTCCTGCACGTAAATAACGCCAACTTTCAGCTCCGATTTAATAAAGACTTGATCTAATTTGAGAAGTTCCTCGGGAGTGTCCGGAAGTTGTCCGAGGGTCAAGGGTGGATTTATGTTGACCTCTTTTCCGAGACTTTTCACAACTTCTTCGCGATTGTATCTGGCAAATGAATCCATCAAAGAGTTAGACAAGAAGTTGGCGGATCAAACTCGTTAAATAAGTGGATAAGGCCATTATCTAATGGATCATAGATCGCGAGTGTGAAAAACTATTGGGTAAAGTAGTCAAAGTGTTTGAAGTGTTTTCTAGCCAGTCGACATTCGTCAACCAATCGTCTGAATTTAAGTGTCATCAATTGGCAGGTCTTTCGATCCAAAACTTACCGATCAGCGAAGACACAACTGGCCGGTATCAATCCGTGAACAGTGTAGCTGATAGCCCTGACGAGAATTCTGAACTGATCCCGTCCGTTGATGGTCTCCTGTTTGATGCTCAGAATGACTGGTCCCAGATCTTCATCGTTCGTGAAATAATTCCAGTGCTCGGAGCCGTAGAAGTACTTCTCGTACGTCTCCTGCTCGACCGACGTCAATTCGAATCCCTGATTTTTATCCCACTGCTCCTCAATAACGGTCTTCTTCCTGGGCCCATCATCATCATCGAGCTCATTCTCCTCGAACAGACAGAACTCCTGTCTCTGGCGATTCATGGAGGCTCTCTCCTGCAGCTCCAGCTGCTCCTGTTCGGGATCAGTGATGTCGCGATCGCTCTCGCTCTCGTCCCAAATTGTATCCGAAGTAATCTGCTGCCGGGAACATTCGATCCAGTAGCCAGGTGTGGGTATGAGATTGTGAGGAAACTCCTGGCAAAACTCATCTGGAAAATGTCATCGGGGGATTGGATGTATTAACAAACTTTCGCCAACATTGATCAATGGAAACTTTAGCACAAAGGAGAATGATTCATCACGTCATGTTGACGTGTACCAAGATTAAAATTCATCCCAGGTCATCGGCGTTGGGATATGGCCGCCAGCGAGTCACTGTAAGGTAGAACACCAAGCTGTTTTAGTACAGGGCTCGGTATTCGAACTTAGAGTGAACCGATGGGGACTGGTTGCTCGCTTCGCCTGGAGTCCAAAGATGATCTGGCTGGATTATAAAAATTCATTATTTCGAAATTAATTTGATTAATCGGGAACCAAGCCTAATGGTGACGTCTTCCCCTTTTTTCTCTCATAATCCCATTATTCAAAATATATTACTCGCAATTGAAGTAATATAATTGCTGGGTCACCGAGGGACCATTTGTTTAAATTGTCCTGTTCATTTTGGATTAATTTTTTTATCGCGGTTTTTATAAAAAAAAAAAAGGGAGTGCGGTAGTGCTCTCAAGTCGAGAACTACTTCGATACAACCAATGAAATAACCATGAATAATAATAATTTGAGTAATTAAGTATTACCTGAGCAAGCTTGCGGAGGTAATGGAAATATCAATGTTGTTGATGATTTTCTTCGAGCAACTGCGCAGCCTAAACTTTGGGGCTTGAAGCTGCGCAACTGCTGCATAAAATCGGAACACTCCATCAGCGCCACGTCCGCAAAATGCAGATCGCAAAGTATCTGGTTTTTGAACCTAGTGTGGAAAAAATATATTCAAGTGTTACACCAAATAAAAAATTTGATAACGCGTACTTGATTACTCTCTCAATTTTTCAAATGAAAATGTCCCATTGAGAATATTCTGCAGACGAAAATTTAATAAACTTCGATTTTTCCAGATAATTTCTTCTGACATATTTTCTATAAAATGACTCTACTAAAGTTTTCCAATTTGAGTTTTAATATGAGAAAGTCAAGTCAAAGAATTGAGCTAGAAAGTGGAATTATCCGGGGGATTTTTTAACGAAAGTTCAGGGAGCACTTGGAGTTGGCTGTAATTGGACCACTTCAAGTCCCTCTATTTTCAATAATAGGAAAATAAATGAGAATCCGTAAATGTCTCATGTGTCATACTATCATCCGGTTACAAATGGCTTTGATCCCAACTAATTGTCTCAGTACTCACCGCCTTGCCCTTTTGTGATTGGGTCCTGTGAGATTGAGGCCACAGCTGTTACATTTCAGGCACTCCTCGTGATAGTGGTTGTTGTCGTAGGGCGGTGATGGCTCTGTTTTTCCAGTTCCCCAATTGCAATGATGGCATAATAAAAATAAAAGATGAGCAATAAAAAATGAGCAGGGCTTGAGCGGTTATTCTTTCGCCGGAAAACGAATGAAACCTTTGGTATTAATCAAACGTTTCGTTTCGCTATCTTCGAGCCCTCATCCTCGGAATTTATTTCCCCAATCGTTCCTATTTTTTTTTTTTTCTTGCGCATCTCACGATGGCCCCTCGATCTTGGACTGCCTCCCAGCGACAGGCAAAGAAACGGCTCTGCAGGGTGTGGTCCCTCTTTCCTATTTTTCCTTATTTTTCTTTTTTTGCTCTCCCAGCGTGACTATCAATTTCATTGGGGTCGAAAAAAATCGTCAATGGGGAGGGATTCCAGCGCGTATGCTCAAGAATTTTCATATGAGGGTGAAGTAATCCTTGAGCTGGCCCGGATTAAGCTGGAATGGTTTAGAATATCGAATTCCATCTGCGATCTAATTACGCATTCTGGTACTTGCATTCGTTGAATACTTTATGATTATTTCTCGGACCCTCGATTTCTAGATCAACTCCTCTAGGGGAAATTCGGGAATTCGCTGGTGTAGTTGAATACGAAAATATTTGGTGGGGAAACCTATCGAATTCTCCATTAGCTCTTGATTGGATAGAGGAAATCAACACGAGCAGATTTTTCTATGCAATCAAATAATCAGAGAATAAACAAATTGGATTTAAAAAATTGTTTTCTCCCAAATTTCAGAATGTTTATTTTTTAATGAGTGACTGCGAATAATTTAAATTTTTAGACGATCAATAATCGAGATGCCTTTGAGACGAATCAATGAAATTGGGAATCGACGCTATCGACTCATGAATTTTTAAACAATTTTTACATTTTTCAGTGGACTCTAACATATCCAGCATTCGACGCTCGTTTCCACTGGCCGATTCTGGGCTTTCGTTTTGCTATTGACTCAATAATGTACTGAATCGAGACGATCCGCTTAATGTCCCCTTATACTACCCCCCTCTTAATGAGACGATACCGCGGGTGTGGAAATTGAAGCTGACTCCGATCGCTATCTAATTTGCCTAGAAGACCAACCTAAGCTTCCAGAAGTTTGTGTAATGGCTTGGCAGGAAACTCGAGGCTCACCCTTCGGATTTCCCGGCAACATAAACTTCCCCGGTATTCGTACTAAGAATTCCTTTGTCTGGAAATATTCAATGAATCCGACGCGATGCATTTCGATGATAATAGTTATCGTATTCACGTGAAAAATTGTCAATCTAACAATAAATCATCATCATTAAACTTAATAAATTGTTGTACTCCGCGAAGGAATGTCGCCAAAAAATCAGTTAAATTCCACAAAATTACATTTTTTAATAGGAAATATGCGATAAAAAAATCTCACCAAAAAAACCGATAGAATTTTCTCTGTCCCCACAACTTCTTTTCTATCGCGCATTCGACAAGAATTCGTTGGCTTAAATTTCCTGACGAAAAAAAATTCCACCGAGAGATGCAATTCCACAGCTACCGTCTCCAAACCGCCCCCGAAAATGTGCCCAGAAAAAACTGACAACAGAATTTTCAATCGCCTCAAAAACGAATGAACCCGGAAATAATAATCCCAAAATATCTGATGAATTTTCATGTTTACCTTCTGAAAAATTAATTCGCCATTTCTTCACTCCCTCAACCTAGTTGACGGGCGCTCCACCGAAAGGACTGATCGAATCAGGAGCACGTGGCCTTGATGGGAGGATCGATGATAACGGCATTTCGCGAGTGTATATACGTCGCTTGCAATCAACACCTAATTATGAGCTTCATCAACACTGGCTAATAGTCGTTTAGGCGTGTTCTACGTAGATCGCGGATGACGCACGAGTTCTTTCACATGTGATAATTGATACCAACACTTTCACTGCAATTACCCCTGCCCCTGGGCGCCCGTTTCCCCCATTCCCCTAAAAAAACCATTTTTTTTCCACGGGTGTTTTCACACGTTACCCTGCCACAAGTGGTTGCGATCTCCAGCAGTGCGCTGTGCGCTCATGAAACAACTGGGCACGTAGACAGCCCCAGACGTATGGGTTCGAGTCACGCAAATGCCGTTCAATTAACCACCTCAACGACCAAGTTAATTTCCCCGGATCCCAGGAAACCCCGACAAATTTCTCGGCTTTTCCAACCAAACGAAGTGAAAAAAAAAATCTACCGAATCAGAGAGGAAACATCGGAGAAAGCTCTCCCCCTCAATTATCCCCCACAGCATGTACCCCAAGATGAGATTACACCTCCGAGGAATCACAGATGGTCGATATAATGACAATCAACTTGGATTGGCGGTGGTATACATGGGGCGTTGGGGCAGTTCAATGAAATCCTTAGGAAGGACACCACCCACCGCGTGGCCTAATGAAAAATCGAAGCCTCGGTATTGTCCGCACTTGCCAATATGACAGAACGAGGTGACAAATCAAGTGACACCCGTCTTGATGACCATTTCCTATCGCTTCGCTTGAAAATTCATTGTCCACTTGTTCACTTAATTCCCCCCGCAATAGAAATTACATCTACCCCTATTTATATTTACGGGGTCATAATTTTTTTTGTCCAGGGCAATTTTCGATAAATATGAGCACTCTCGACGGGGCTACGCTGAAGTGATCCTCCTGAGTCCACACTATCGCCCACTCGCTCCTACCACGTGTCTTCGCACTTAACTTCTGCCTCCCCCCAACCCCTCGCTCATTAAAAGCACATCTTAAAATTACGAGGATAATTAATTGGCGGAGTTCTTCTCGGGCTCGTTGAGCTCCCTCGCGAGACAATTATTAGCACGCCGAAGGGACTGTCAACTCGCCAGCCTAGTCTGCTGTCCTCGATGGGGACGTCTCGTGGACACTCGAGTTTCGATTACTTCGACGTTGATAGAAAAGTTATAAGTACACACGTTTGGACACTCTCGTCAATCGACTGTTGTGCACCCCCGCGTTGTTTTCAATGAACTAATGCTATTTCGCGCACGCGTTCATGTCCTATCTCTTCACGCCTAGGGCCAGTCGAGTGAGTATCAGAAGGAAGCGGCTGTGCGCCTGCGAGGACCCTCAGATTTTGATCATCCACCCGCTGGCTGATGGCACACTCGGTACCGGGAAAATTCAAAACAATGGACTGAGGGGGTAGTTTTGGATGGACTCGCGTGTGAGGGTTGAGTATCTGTTTTGGGGGTGATTAAAATTGGTACTTTAATTATTGAGGGGGGAAATTGTTGGCAGTCGAGAGTGGAATGAGCTCTTCACTGGAATCGATCATCAATTTGGGATTGAGATTAATCGATATTATCGGGAGTATTGTTCGGACGTAATTCGTTTGGCTGAGGGCTCAATTTATTGCCAATTTTTTCCATAAATTGTCGAGTAGCTTTTGGCCGCGGTAATGGATACTGGAGTTTACTGGAGTAATTAGAGGAGATTAAGGGGAGGGATTATGCATGGTGAGTATTGAAATCGAATTACTTCGGCGGAGAAATGATTACGGATAATTTTAAACGATTAGGGAATTCGGTATTCAATTTCTTTAAGTCATGGATTCATTTTTAGTTAGTTTTGATGAAATTAATTTGGAAGGTCCTTTCTTTTTTGTACTTTCAGATGGGCAGTTGAGAGGGGGAGAAATTATTTTTGCTAAATATTTATTTACTTCAGAGAATTCTTCGATTTTTCGAAGTGCAAGCCCTTCGAGGGAATCAGTTGCAGGTAATCCTGATTAGGCTTTAATGACAATTATTTTGCTCTAAAGGATTATTATATTGTACGTGACATTGGATAAACGCCTGCAATAATTTTTTTGTTTCTAATTTCCGATTTTTTCGTCTTCTCCGATTTTCTAATTTAAGTAATTATTGAGGAAATTCATTGAAAATCTTGAAAACTCTAATTATCCTCTAGAATATATTTGTTATAATTGAAATCTACTCAATATCGTCTGAAAAATATTCCTTTTGGGGATATACATTTGGAAAAAATGAATATCTCCCTCAAATAAACAAATATTTAGCATAAACAATTTTTTTTCTCAGCGTATGTAACACCCACGAAGACCTGTAAATAGTAATTATGTCGAACTCACCAGTTTGAGTACTGCTATCGAAAAAGGTGCTGGATGTTTCTACTGTCATGGTAGCAAAAGTGCCATCTGTTATTTGAGCTGAGCTATCGCGACGGCCCCGATATCTTTGTACCTTTTGATGAGAAATATTTCTGGATTGATATCAATTATTAACGAAAATGAATTGGAAAATTAATTTAACAATTCCATCTCATTTATTCCGCGTTGAAATAATCTCATAAAAAATCCTCGTTCCCTCTCAAAGAATTACAATTGTCCTTCAATCGAAACGATGCGAATTCTATTATAATTGTTGAAAAATTCTGTTAATTTGTTCGTCCAAAAATCCTTGGAGACCTTAAAATTTCCCTGTTAAATTTTTCCTAGAACTTTGAAAACATTTTTCTCCTAAACATTTTCACGCGTGCGGTTTCGAAATAATTGAGATGGTTTCAATAATTGTCATTAAATTAAAAAAATGCAATTATAGTTTAAAAAATAACAGTATTTTGTGGGCTTACTGTGTCATCACTTTGAGAACTCTGTCGCCGAAAATTTCGACATCTGATCATTTCTTCAGTTGTGCTTTGTCGTCGAAAGCCTCTGGCGATGAGGATCTCTTCGGTGGTTGATTGTCTTCTGATGATTGGAGCATGCTGGAGACTCCCTGGGCCACGAGCGCACGGACTCGGGTCTCGGGAAGAACAGGTGGAGCTGTCCGGAGACCTGGAAGAGACCCCTCGTCATTTTACATTTCCAAAATGAACAGTTTACAAAAATAAAAACGTCATAGTCTGGGGTAAAATATTTACCTCGTTGGCCTGCCAGCAATGGAGGTAGACTGCCGTCTAAGTCTTGATTGTCTTCTTTGTCTAATAGGACTAATGTCGCGTTTGTCAGCTGATCTGTCTGGACTCAGATGGCTCTTGGAGTCGCGACGTCTAGGATATGATGCTGAGTCGGGACTCAATGAGTCTCTCCTCGCCTTTCGACCTTGTCCAAGAACATCAATGTCTCTCAATATTACATACAACGATAAGAGATCAATCAGACGTTCCAAATTATTTTATACAATAATAACTGGTCTACATCATCGCAAAACTAGTTTGGTAAGTGGTAAGACAGCATCTCCAAATTTTTTCTTCGAAACCTAAGGCAGAGTTGATTTAATTTGCTTTCAGTTTAGGAGACATTAGATTTTTAGGCTCGAAAACTGCTTGCTTCAAATGAATTCACCCCATCAAGACATAAAGACATTGAATCCCTCATTGTTGCCTAATTAATTCAGTTGCGCAGAAAAATTGAATCGAGTTGCTGTGTGCACTGATTCCCAGTTTTAATTAGAATTGAAATTCTCCAAAATTAACAGGACTTGTAAAGTATTGATCTACCTCCGTCATCAGGATCTGGTGACAGAGTCGGTTGGCTTCCCCGTCGTCCCGAGGGTGACAGTGACTCGTCGATTGTCGCCGCTTGTCTCGTCAATCTTGATATTTTATTCGGCGATATCTCCTTCACCTTGCCGTAGTAGCACTAAATCGAGACCAAATCAAACGGCATTTGATGATGTATTTCATGGTAATCGGATGGAGCTCGTGCAAGTGGAATAATAATTCACCTGAGTTGTGGAGTCCCGTCGGGTGGCTAAAAGGGGATGCGATGGTGTATGATTGAGATTGGGTGAGCCAACAGGACTGGAGCTCCCTGATGTGGAAGTGCCAGGTAGAGGAAGACTATTTCCAGCTACTGGGGAAATAGCTGGCGGTGTTACGGAAGACATTACAATTGTTGGGGTATTGACCGCCGGCTCAAGTGTCAAGAAGTTTCTCGTCTCTGTCGATGATGATTTCATCTCTTGCGCTGGCCGAGGCTCCAGGCTCAAGTGATTTCGCGATTCCACTTTTTCCATACTCCGTTGGGCCTCCAGGTGATCGCGGACAGCTGCTGATGCCGCACTGTCTGTACTCGAAGCGCTTGGTCTTTGATCGCTTCTGTAGTATTTGGTGGGTGTTATGCAGGCGACATCAACTGATATTTGCGACTGCTGGGACTGCTTGCGACGGTGATGACGACATTGGTGTCGTCTCTCGCTACCCGCGACTGAATCTCTTCGGGAGCGGGCACTCTCGCCGGAGCCTCTCCTAGAGTATCTCGACTCTCCAGAACCTCAAACCGACAAAATATTTTTATTTTATTCAACTGCTTTTTATTTTTATTGATTTATTGGCCGACTCGCAGCGTCAGCCGATAATGAAACTTTTAACGTATACAGGGGGGTATTGTTTACGGAAAAAGTGAGTGCTACAGAAATATCCAATAAAATTCTATTTTCGTCTATTTGGAAAAAAAAAATCGAGAAATTCATTTCGAAAATGATTTTTACCTCGCCTCGGCGTGGGTGATATAACAGTCGGTGGCGGTTGTGGCTGCGAAATCTCTCCCCGTTTATTCCATAATTTTGCGAAGTCATTTTTAAAATCACTGATTGTCGAATCTCTCCTTGATTTACTGGAGACCTGACTCTTGATACCACTGTCGACCGAACTCTCCCGACGTTTCTTCAGGCTCGCGTGACTCGTATCCGTTGTTTGTTGTCTTGACCAGGGTAGAGATTTAGCGATGTCGGCTAGTGTTTCACGCCGGCAAAGTTTGTTACCACTTTTACTCTTGTTCGCTCCACCCCCGCCACCCCATTCTCGCAGAATATCCGCTAGGCTAGATCTTCGCCGTCGTTGGTTAATTGGGGGAGATTCTTGGACCTCATTTGGTGGGGAAATTGAGGCGCCTATTTGAGCTGCTGAATCTCTCCTGCCAGTGCCTGACGAGAATATATTTTTCATTATTATCCACTCAATCAGCCATTTATTAGGCTCGGCCTTATCCGAAGTCTTAAATTGGGTCTTTACACATAAACAAAAATTTTAGCAATTACATTTATTAACTAGAGTCATTTGTTTGCATTTTTCATGAAAGACATAATTATTCGTATCCCTTTTAAATCATCAATTAATAATTTTTTTGGAGAGAACAATTTTTAAGAGACTATTGATTTTGTGTTGAGAATTGGAAAGACAATTGAAGCCGTGAGCAGCAAAAATTAATGAGTAATTAAGTGTCTTTTGGAAGAATAATATTTGTCCATAAATTTCCATTCCAATCAATGAGAAAGCGATTGAACGATTGAAAAAATCCCGGGGGTATGTGGCACACCCTTCGCGAGTAACGGATGGCGAAAAAAATGGAATCCAATCTATTTCGCCGAACGTGACGTGAATCTTTGACATATTTGATTCGGCCTTCCGGTGGGAGCCCACTAATTGCCCAGTGGAATCCGATGGCATGAAATTTATTATTACATCCTTCGATATTTCAATAGCTGTTGTAACGACTCGATAGTTACCGCAAGGACGACTCTAAAGCCCAGAGAAATATGCAATAAAAATTACCAGCAACTAGACCTAAGAATTACGTTTCGAAACGTAATCAGAGAGTGAAGAAAAATTCTGGAAAATATGTCAATCCCACGATCTCTTTCGTAAAAATTTTTAGACATCCCAGAATTTTTATGTTCTCGGATAAAATGGTTATTAAAATTTTTCTTAAATTTTACACCTCCAGAAAAATTACGGGAGTTGTTCAGTAATTTTTATTGCATATTCCTCTCCGCGGAATAATTATCTTTTAAAAGGACTAATTTAATAACTTCTTTTTTGCTGACCAGTCGGTCCTTCCATTATCAGTCTCTTCCAGGAGAAAATTCATTAGTTGATTTTATTGCTGTTACTTTTATTAAATTTATTAGAGGCGACGGAGTCTTACCAAGTCGTTGTTTGAGCGTCGACTCCTCGACCTGTTCCCTAACAAGATCATCCCATCCATTGCCCCCCTGCCACACCAGGCCAACTTGGTGGCTCAGAATGGGCAGGTTGCAAACGAAGCAGATGGCTGTCATGGTCCTGCAATGACGGACAAGCAAACTATTCTCATCAGAATCTCCATGGCTATCCCTCTAGAAGGCACTCAAACAGTTTCAGACTTTTATTTATTTATGTTTTTTTTCGTACAGAACCTGGTAGATGGAGACTGGAAAGATTACCACACTCAGAGACGATTAATTTGCGGAGAATCAGGCCATGCAGAAGGAGTGCCAATTACTTTACGCGGGTAAATAAAGAGGATTCAACAAGCTCAAGGTAAATTATCAATGACTCCACTAAGAGATCTTAGAATTTACTCTACATCGAAGTTGGCATTCAAACAATAGGATTATTATGAACAGGCTCATATCGACAATTGTGAAAGTAATGTAGGTAATTGGTATATTTGTGATGCATCGCGAGAATCGATGAGCATCATTCCAAAGCATTAATGCAGAGAACTCTGAAATGGGTAGATAACTAGAAACGAGGAAGAGAATATGATTTTTTTATTTCAGCAAAAAATTATCGTCAAAACAAAATTCTGTTTTGATACTTATATAGGGGTGATCTTCAGAGCATGATGTGCTTCGAGAATTTTTTTTAACAATTGATATTGCTGGCCATCGTGTTCATGAAAATCACTCGTATACAGCACTTGCCACCAATCGTCAGGCAATAATTCCGTAGTGAAGTGGTGAAACGGTTCAACTCCTTCCGGCTCCAAGCGTTTCCCCACTCTTCCCGATGTCGTGTGCGTGCGCGTATGCCCAATGTATTTCTTGCGGAGCGCCAGACACGGGAGGGCCCCCCACTCTCTTCGCGCCGATCTCTTGGCACTGGAAGGGGTTAAGTCGAGTCGGCAAATTCTTCGGGGAATGTTCGCGAATCCATGGAACATAGCGAAATTTTGGTTATTACCTTTTTCGTAGAGGACACTGAGAGCTACAAAAAAGCTTATGATAAAAATTTTGCTATTTGCCGTGGATTTCTAGATATTCAGGGAAAAACTCAGCAGTGGTAATCGACTGGAACAGTTTCACCCCTTCGCTACTGAATTCGACGCTTATTTTCCATTTTCTCAGTTGTCTAATGGTTTTTTATATCCGGTATTGAGGAATGACGATATAAATAACAGGCGCAACCGGAGATCCATGAAAAATTGAGCGTCGAGTGGTTGGACAATTGGTCTCTCTCATTTAATCAAACTTATTTTCGAAAGTTTATTCGACCTGTAGTGTCGAAGTCGGGGGCTCTGCAACGACATCGCATGGCAAAGGGCTGGCCGACCTGCAAAAGACACATGTTGTTTTTTTCACTAATATTTGCCATTAAGTTTAATCATATTGTAAGATTATTTCCACCAAAAGCCAGCGATTCAGCTTCTCTCTTTTTTCAGGTGAGATTACACTGATAGGGAAAACATCTTCAAAACATCGCTCACGTCCACCACAACGATCGCATAATAATTGCGAAGTCTTGAGCATTTTGCGCTGCATATTTGAAAATAAAAATTTATTTTCATTAAATTAATCGGCATATTATCACCGCCAATCATCAGCCGCTCTAGCCAAATTTTTCGTTGTTCAAAGCAGAGACAAATATTGACGTTTATACTGGTCATGCTGCGTCTTGCAAATCGTGAGTGCAACATGAATTACAGATCCTCATAGTGACAACTTAATTAATTAAATAATCTTATTATTTAAGTTTGAGAATTTTGTTGAATTCCTCTCGGTGTTCCGATCGATTTCTTAAATTTATTCATTGAAATCCTCAATTTTTTTTCAAAATCCAGTTGGCCCTTGTGTTTATCGGTTGACAATGAGTAACAACTGTCTTACTAAGAGCGAATAATGGTCTCCCCGAGATAATTTACCGACCGCGTTGGCAATGTAGAAACGTCGGGCGCCCAAAGCCCGTAGAAAATCTGAAAAAAATTCTTCGAATTTTTTATTTTCTATTCGATTATCCCCCGACAGTAAAAGCAATTTTCGCGAGCCATTGCGTCGAGCCACTCATACGCAATTACTCCGTGAGGACTCGCAACGCTCGCCCACCCCTACCAACGCCCAAAATTCGAGAGCGAACACTCTGTCATCGACCACCCACCCCCAACTTCCCTGTCATCAATGTTTACTGTAGACTGAGCGCTCCCATCTGTATTCGTTGGTCTGCATTCAATTCTACCCTTGTTTACGGAAAACCACTGTAAAATTGATGCAATCGGATTAACTCGGCGGTTGGTATCTGTTGCTTTAATAGCATCAGCCGTCGTAATATTGAATAAATAAACTTCACGTAATTCCGAAATTTCCCTCATATTGCCTTGCCATTATGGAGCACATTCTGATGAAGTTAGGGGGGGTTGGGGGATGGGGAGGAGAATTGTATTAGGGCGACCGCTAATAGCTATTTGACGTGGCCCATGAAAGGAAAATGTTATTGCGCGACAAGAAATTTCTCCCCCTGAAAGAGCCCGGAACTGAAAATATTCATTATAAAAAAAATATCTCACTTTATTCCTCATCTTCGGGTCGTAATACCCACGAGCATTTGTGAAATTACCCGGAATTCAGTGGACAAATGCAATTGGCTGTACTTTTAACTGCGACCAGCAGTCATTTTTTAATCTTGATGGACAATTTAGAAATAATTTTCCGCGACCCCGGGAGTACTTCATATTTTTTTATACTTCCCCAACAGGAAGAGGGTATTATTTTTATTGCGACATTTGTCGGGATGAGATGCACACGGAGAGAATTATTCCATAAATATTACTAGAATAATGATCCACAAATTATGATTCGTAATCTGGGAGAGATATAAAACTCCACAAAAAGTGTCAATCGCCAATTAAATTCCCAGAACATTTTACGCTCGAGTAATTAATTGAACGACTTCCAAAAAAATTACGGGACTCTTTCGGATATTTTCTGTGACAAACCTGATAATTGAAAGAACCTTACGCGGAGAAAAATTTTTAACTAAAAATTACCGTTCGGAAAATTTACCCAATCGTAAAATAAAATTCACTATCATTACAAAAAATTTCGCACACGTCTAGACAATTTTAAGTGAGCCGTAAAAAATTACCTGAGAAGTTGGGAAATGTTCCATAAAAAACTAGATAACTTTTATCAAGCAATCAAAAAATTTTCCTGAAGCCTAAAATCCCCCCACCTTTTATTGAATATTTCTCTCACCGGAGGGAAAAATCCTAAAACGAAAGGAATTCACCGGAAAAACCCCCTGAATTTCCACGACCAATTCATTCGCCTCCTCAACCGCCTTCACTCCGTTACCTTCCTCTCTAGAATACTGCCCATTGAGCACTCGAATGACTAAAAAAAACAATGCGACTGAGTTTCGAAAATTTTTCAATAGAATCCCCAATAAACTGCCCCAAAGTTGATATTACAAATCGATAGTTCGCCCGTTTGAAACGGGATCATTGAAATCCCCTCCATCTTATTTGAATAAACGTCTGAAACTTGCCAGCAATCTGGTAAAATAATCCGCACACAGTAAGTTTGGTGGTAGGCACACGAGGATCATGTATGACTTCACAAGCAAGCTCAGTCTAGTGCAACAAGTTGGAAAGATCAATATTCCTGGAAACTACCATCGCCCCCGACGAGATTGAAATACACGCTGGGAGCATGCAGAGAGATACCTCCTTCATAATGCAAATGGTTTTTTTTTTTTCGGCGAGTGAATTTCATCGAGCCGAGGGTCCTGCCCACCTCCGTAAATCTCAAAACGTATTTCGCGTGACGTGTATATCTCGTGATGAGTCTGAAATATAGTGGGACACGGCAGGCGTATCGCGAGCCGTGTAAAGACGAGAACATGACAAAATATACCGTTCTTGAGCTGGCAAATAAATGGAGCGAATAAATTGGAGGAGAAAATTCGCGAGCCGCTGAGACGATTTCTCATCTAATCCCCAACGTCTCCTACTAATTGCGAGTTTATCTCGATCTGCCGACCAACGTTGAATTACACTTTACATAATATACCGTATTGAGGTGTGTAATATAAGGTAAACTTCTGGGAAGTGTAAGCTCTCGAAAACCAAGTGATCATACCCTACCGCACGTTCCGCCACAGGAGCTGCGAGTTTGTTGCCTACTTCGCTCCGCGAACTTGCGGTAATGAAGTTGAAGTCGGGAGAATTGACTCGCAGGCGATTATGGAGAGATCAATATGTACCACTCGACGACAAATCAAACATTAATATTTTTTTTGCAAATTAACTCGCGTCCGGATAAAATGCGAGAGGCTAATTTCACTTTGTAACAATCCCGAGGCACTTCGTGAGGTTCACCCGTAATCTGTTTTATCAAATTCCACGCTTAAGTTATTATCCGGCAAACTTCTAATCAGTGTAATCCCTCGAAAACCGAGTGACCGTCTTACCGTGTTTCTCCACAGGAACTTCTAGGGACGGAGTTAAGGTCTGCGGAAATCCTCGCACGCGATGATCTATTGGAGCGGCAAACACACAGAGCGCGGGGTATTTGAGGCGACCTGGACTGCTCGTGTCTAAAAATGACTGGAGATCAGAAAACCAACTGATGTCCAGGCAAAGCAAGAGCCGAGGAAGAAATAAAAATTATCAACCCATCACAGACAGATTCAAGAAACTGACTACCACTTTCGCTCTTGATAAGCTAGATCATATTCTTGACCTCTGCCACCAACACATTCCTAACATCAGATCTCGATACAAATACCCACAGCAAACTCTACTAGAAAGTCTGAAAGCCATTCGTACAGCAGAATACGGTAATAATAACTGGGC
>JAPYZN010000482.1:0-31818 GCA_030522865.1 Psyttalia lounsburyi | reverse complement strand
GGGGGGGGGGAGTAAAAACCCGAATAGGGTATACTTGGAAAGAAATAAATATATATATAAAAATGGTCCAGACGATATCTTTTGGAAAATCTGTTTTTAAGCGTTTTTTCAGTTGATATATTAAATCGTGAAAAACTGATCTACTGAATACAAATTCTGGTTACATTGTATTATAATATAATTATAATATAATCACAGCCTGTATTCAATACATAAGTATTTTTATTCATGGGCAGAACGGACTTCCTCATTATGATAATAATATACGATGACCATGAAAATCAACTTTCGAAACGTTCATTTGTGTTTGCATCTTCTTTTCGGGTGTGGGAGACTCCCCCAGACAGTGCATATTTCTCAGATGATTGCGAAGTACAGATAAGTGGAAGTATATTTTGTCTCCAATCTGAAATATCCAGATCAGTTGGGAAAAACGTTGGAATTTCTCCACAGGTAATTTTTCATTTAAAAAACTCTGAAAATCCTATCTCTCCCTTGAGCTTTTCTTGAATTCAATATTAGGCTTTGGTTCATTCTATTCTTTTTCTTATTTACGTTTCCCACCCCAAATCTAATTCAATTGTTTATCGAAACTGCTCAGTTGGACTAGGAACTTTGTTTATGCTTGTGATGTTATTTATGTTAACTAGAGAACATCGCCGTATAGATAAAAACAAAAAAAGGAGACGCATGTCGACATAGATATTATTTTTACAATCGTTCACGTTCATGTAATGTATTTCAATAAGAACAAATTAAGAATTGAATATGTTGAGAAATTTAGGTAGTTCTTCGGTGTCTGTAATTTTCGATTTTACCAGATCGTAAATTTTGGGAAAAAAGAGGAAAAGTATCACAAGGTATAGGAATTTTCCAGAAGCAATTATTTTATAATTTCCAAAAAGAATTGCGAATTCCCTAAAAAATTGAAATTTACAAATCCAATAGGATTTTCTCTCGCGGCAGAGTTTACGAATTTTCAAAGGTTCTAGCAAATTCTAACTCTTCGTTTAGAAAATTTTTACAATCGTAAGACGTAAATCTCCTATCTAAACCGGTAGTGTTAATTGCTTGCATTTTTTGTTGGAAATTTACTAGGAAAATTTCTTACAGTGTATCTTTGGAAGTCTCACGCGTATTTTTTCAATTCATTTTGTCGTGTAAGTGATACTACCAAATCAAGAAACAAAAAATTGTATTTAAAGCCCTGGTGTACCCCCAACCGAACATTATCTAGATTTTTTTTTTTTAATATTTTATCTACAACGGTGTCTATTTGAAAACTCTTTTTTTATAATAAAGAGATCCTCAAGGATTATAAATATATATTTGAAAAAAAACCTACAGAAAGTTAGGAACATTTTCAACGAGACTTTTGAAGAAATATTGAGAAATAAGTAAGTAAAGGGTAAAATAAAAACTGTTAAATAACTGGGAGCAACAATTGAGAACACCGACCACGTGAATTAACAGATGGTAAGCATCGCAATTTTGTATCAAGTTTTTTTGTCGCGATTGGTGTTTATTCCAGAATAAGAGGAAGCTTAAAAATTGCAAAAAATTGTTCAAGATTGTATCAAAGAGGCTCTTTGAAGTTAGTGGCCTATATGCGGAGGATTGGAAGATTTCGCATTTCAGCCTCCCTTACCCCATATTGACGTCGATTGGACGCAATTTGCGGTGGCGATTACCCATTTTTTATTTTACCCTCTACTCACTTATTTCTCAATATTTCTCAAAAAAGGCTCTTTGAAAATATTCCTAATTTTCTCTAGTTTTTTCTCAAATATATATTTATAATTCTCGAGGATCTACTTATTACAAAAAATCAGTTCCCAAATAGACATCTTTGTAGATAATAAAATTGAAAACAAAAACAACCTAGAGTAACTTTCAGCTGGAGGTACACCCGAGCTTTAACTTAACTATTTTGTCCAATATTTCCAAAAAAAATTATCATTAAAACTTCAACGACAGCCACCTCTACCAGTCATCAAGTCATGAATAACGGAAAGGATCGATTACTAAAAAAATGATACCGTCAACTTGGAACTCAAGGTCTAGGTCGCAGTCGCACGACACCCAACCCAACCGACGAGTCGACATTTCGATCGGCGAAGAAGGCGTGACGGGGACCATAGCTCGTACACCTCGACATGACATACCCTCCAGCCAATTATCCCAATCAGCAGTATTCCCTCGCGGAAAGAAAAATACAAACCGCATTGATCATGTCAACGAACAACTGACGTAATCCACCGATAACACGACAATAACCTTATCAATTGCCAGCCGTCCTTGTCATCCATTTTTCTCACGACAATAAAATAAGCTCATAGCAATAAATAAACTGCGAAAATTCAAAATTATGTTATGGACTCAGTCTCGAATTCTTCCCCCACATGCTCCCACCAAAGTTGGGAATTTCGAGTCGTGCCTGGTAGCAAACACAAAGATGACCGCATGGAAATGAAATTCGTGCGGCGAGCCTTGGCTGGAAGAATATCGATGACTAATGCACGTCACCCATCGATCTAACCTGGTTTCGAAGCTGTTCTCTTCAGCGAGAGCCTCGTCTGACTCATTTAATGTTTTTTCTTTTCAAAGTAACAACGAGAAAATAATCAAGAGAAACTGGATCTTACGGTTCAGCGATTACTGGTGCTATCTTGAGGACTGTCGAGAGAAATGCCTGGTCCTGACAGACAAGTACCGGCTTCTGTGCTGAACTGTTGACATTGAGAATTCTGAAGAGGATGCAGAGGATGACGGCTATCAGGGCGAGCAATGCTGTCGACATTTTTATTCACTTATGAATTTTTAGTCGGTCTTTGAGATTTCTGGAAAATTCTGCTATCTTCGAATTAACTATTTTACCACCCAACTCTTTCCACTGATTTACACTTTTGATAGTTTAATTAATTAGATTGATGCACTAGTTGTTGTCACTGTTGATTGGGCGTTATCACGACAATTCGATCTCTCCGTTCTCCATTTCCACATGAAGCTCGATTTTTTGTTGAGAAAATTGACGGGTTTGGCTCACTTGGTTCACCAGTCGTTTCAGGAATGATCGAGGAGTATTGTTTCACATTCTGACACTTTTCGATTCTTCTGTTTATGATTTTGGTTATGTAGTAGGGGTCTGGGGAGATGGTGAGGCTGGTGATGAGATTAGGTTAATCACAGCGAACTCATGGCAGGAAAATGTACGTCTGTCATTCACATGTCGGTTCTCGGTAATGCGCCGCCCCGAGACCAAGCCAGCACAGCTGGGAATGGAGCGGGGGATGCGCAAAACGCCGGCGCATACCCTGCGAGCGGGTTTTCGATCTTTCAAGATTTGGATTGATGTGATGAGTAATCAGTAATTTGGTGAGAAGAATCAGGCTGTTGACCTCTTGTTGCTGTTTTTTTTTCGTCAGTTGGCGTACAGAGACAAAAAAGTTTTCACTGTCGGGGATGAGCCGCTAATCTCAGATGTTTATCCAAATTTGTTAGGATAATGGAGTCTGGGATTAATTACTGAAAATTAGGGAGTAGTTTCTGAAAATTGACGACTTGCCCCTCAAAGTTGGAAGTTTTCTATCGAATTTAAAATGTCTTTCATTGTTTTAGAGATTTTGCGAGTGGGAACTAGAGACGAGGTATTAAAACTTCAGGATTTTTTAATCATTAATAAATATGCAAACACTGGATCCAGAACTGGACTCCAGAAATTAGAGAGTAGCAGTCCCTGCAAGTTGGGACATTTCGGTAGCTAATTCTAGTTTTTTAAAATATTGTCTGATAATTCATTTTCGCTTATATGCAAAAAATATTCAGCGAATTAACGTACCACAGAATTGGAAGAATTGTAAAATTTTCATGGATCGTCAATCATTCAAATCATGAACAACATTAGAAAGAAATGATGAATTGTACAGGTGGAGCGCATAAGAATAGGACAACGTAATGAGGACGTTTTCTCGCACCACTTGGATTGCGAATTTTCTAGACGGGAATGAACATAAATAAATCCCAACGTTTGAGGGTCGAGCTTATTTCGCTTTCGTTAGGGTTTTATGTCTTCGACTCCACCTATAAATAATGAATCCCATAAAACGCCTTTCGAACATGAAAAGCTCGTATGCTTGCTTTCTCACGTTTCCAGTCGCATAAATCTTCGGTCTGTAATTCACTTTCGACGTTATTTTGAATTCAAACACTCGGATTTAATCCCAGAAATCATATGAATTCCAGTAAACCGAAGAGATCCTCACAATTTTCAGAAAAACTTATCAGAAATTAGTAGGGAAAAGGTGGCACAAAAACTGAACATTAAATTTTATTGTAAAACTAAGGTCAACGAAAAAAATGGCACTAATTTTGTTTTCATCTAAAAATTTCTGATGAAAAACTCTACTTTCACCTTTTTTTAAAAAGCATTTGTAACTATGAACCAATTTTTTTTCTTTCGTCCTGGGATAAATTTTAGATATTTTATCCGGTAGAGTGATCTATGGTAATTCAAATTTCACACGTTTAAAAATGAAATGCCGATTTAGTGAACGATCTTTTCCGTTGTCTGTATATTGTTATCAAATGTGAATGTTTTTATTGTGAAATTATAACTAGAACTCCAATTTGTTTGGTCAATAATTTGCTCCCAAGTTTTTTTTTGCACTGTAGACTCTGGAAGAAATGGAATCTTTTTTCCCATCATAAAACTCGCTTCACGTTCCATTTTTACAGCTCAGAAGATCGATCCATAACACGCATTCTCTTCTCCCTGGAATTTATTGATAAAACAATACCACAGTTGCCTCCATAATATTCTGTTCTACTTATGTACTGTTACTTGCTCGAGGACAATAAAAAAAGAATACATAAGTACCAAAACGTGAGTAACGATGATAATATTAATGAGTGGTGTCTTTGTGTGAGTGATTGCATAATTCGAATATCAATTCCAGTTCTAGGCGAGTGAGATGGCTGGTAAGGGTAAAAAGAAAAATGGAAATGGCAAGGGAAAAGGAGGAAATGGAAAGACATCGAAGGCGACCAAAAGAAGTGGAGGAAAAAGTCGATTTGCCATGGATATTTTTAACGAGGAAGTTATGGAAAATGCTTACTACACCTGTCACAATATTATGGATGTGTTGAAGTGTCGAGGATTTCCTTGGCCCGATGCGCAAAAAAAGAAAAAAAAGAAACGATAACGATAAGAAGATAACTCCAGAACAAATGGGTTTTTATTATTTGCCGAATATCTCGAGAACTAGGGGGTTAAGAGCACAATATCAAAGAATTTTGTTTGTATAGAAATGAACTACAAAATTTAATGGACAAAAAACTAATTTTGCCAGTAATTTAAGCAACTCAAAAATTGATTCAGAACCAGTTTAGTTCTGAAATTATTGAGTTGAAAGAAAAATGTTGGACGTATTTTCCGTTATTCCACAATATTTTCCATTGAATGAAATCTGGAAATAATTTCAGAAATATTCATAAATCGATCTGCGAGTTTTTTTATGTCCACGGCAAACCTTTGAGTTTGAAAAATTGTTTTCTTCTGGAATGGCATAAAAAAGAAATTACTTTTGATCATAGTACTCTGAACATCGTATATTAATTTTATTTTCAAGTATGAAAATACAAATATGAACGTTTTTTTCATGACTTTTGACTTTTCTTGATTTCTTTTACACCTATTACATTAACTTCGACTTATTCCAAAGAATGAACCGGCTTGTTTTATTTTTTTCATCTTTCTTCACATGTTTGCGTGAAAATAGTAATATTTCATCGATTCTTCATCGATTTTCTAATGTTTACTGGAATCCGATCGAATTAAGCGAAATCATTTTTCACATATTTGTAAATCTGTCACAAATTTAATGAAAACAATAAGATTATTCCCACTATAAAACTAATATATTATCTCCAACGAAACATTGTTCTCTTCATTAAAAGAACTTGTACTCTCTGTTTCGAATAATTGAGCAATTACTACTTACGAATTTTTAATTAAAAATCTGGCATTTCCCTTGACTTTTAACATAATTTCGATATCGAATTTTTAATGAAAATTGTATGAGCCAAGTATAATCCGAAGAAGTTTCCTCCTAGAATGGAATGAATGATTAAACATTATCCGTTGGTCAATTAAGTATGAACGATCTGTTATGATTTTGGACTTCTGCTTCTTTCACTCTTGCAGGATTAATTTTTAAGGAATTTACCTCGTTTTTACGGACTATTCAATCCACTAAAGCTCGAGGTTAAAAACCCCATTTCAGAATCTTTTGATTAGAGTTTGAAAAATCGTCTTGAAAATAAAAACAACCTCTTCAATTTGTCACATCTAAGTTTCAAAAAAAAACATTGAGTGTAAGTTTCCAACAAGTCAATGCTATTCTGTTTCTGTTAATTTTCAAATTTGCATCGATTCTCTCATAATGACCGGTATCGAGTCGACACAGTTTTAACCATTTTCCAACGCATTTTTACAACTTTGCATAGATAACGTCTTATGTTAATTAAAATAACCTTCAATTCTATATTTCTAGTATAACTAGTGATTGAGAATTGAGGAACTAATACTTTGGGACTATTGAATAAATTACGCCGTCTTATCGACCTTTCGTCTTTTTCTTCCCGTCTGCTTCTGGCAATACTTCTCAAGTGTCCAGGCAGTATGTGGGACAACAGCAGGACCATTGAATACACAGAGTACAGAGACACTCTCGTTGTAAGTAAGATTGGGCAGCAGCTTTGGCGTTAATAGAAAGTACTGGGAGCTGTTTCCTCGCGCTGTGATCTCCATTATGTGCTCGAAAACCTTCCTGTCATTAGTGGCGTCCATTCCCTGATTAATCTCATCAACACACCTGAGAGCAACAATTATTGAAACCAAACAATTATTAAAAATGAAGCAATCAACTCACAAACTCTTTAAAAATTGTACTTTATCGGATCAACTTTAATGAATTGTTAATTTTTCAGATGGCCGTCTTGGACTGTAAGTCGCTTTTCGGCAATTTCTCGAGAACTATAGGAGATAGTTAAGTCTAGACCATTCAATTCCTGAAAAAAATTTAATTCCCCTAGAATTCGGGAAGCTCGTCGGAAACTCGAGGCGTTTAGAAAACTAAAAATATAACCTAACAGGCATAATTCGCGAAACCTACAGACATGGCATAAAAAACTATATTTCATCTTCTCACCTGAAAGGCACCTGAGACATTTCCTGCAGAGCAATCATATACATAGCAGTGGTCAGAGAAGTCTCGCCGCCACTCTGCCTGCTCTTCGTGAATTCTTGCAGTGGTTCCTCAGCCCTGAATTTCACCATGATCTTCAAGGCATACTCATCAAAATCATTAGGATTACCGGCATGTACGAGATTGACCTCTCCAGCACATCCCAATTTGGCTAGATACCCTGAGAAGTTGGACGATATTTTCTGCACGAGTGCCTCCAAGGGAGGCAGCCACAATGCCTTGACTCTCTCAATCTCTGCGCTATTGGTTGCGAGATCTCTATTCAAAATCTCCAGCTCTTCCTTGTACTGTTCAACCTGCGCTCCAATCCTCTCATAATCCTTGAGCGTGTTCTCCGCATCTGGCTGATCCTTGAACACATAAATCCTCATCTGAGTACTCTCTATCAATTCCTCAATCTCATCAATAGTCCGAGGCAATTTGGAGAAAACAGCATTGAATTGTTTAAAGCTCTCCGTGTCTTCTGGAGTTTTGCCATCAGTCATCTCGCTAGCAATTTCTTTGAGCTCCCTAGTCTTATTCTCGAGATCCGCCTTGACGGTATCAAGCTCCCTCCAGAGCCTCTCAGCCTCCCTAGCCTTATCTCTGAGCTTGCTGGTCTCCCTCTGCTTCTCCGAGATGAGATTTTTTTTCGCCTTGGCCTGCATCTCAATGGATTCACAGATCTTAGCGACTTTGAAGGCAACCTCACACGAGGCATTTATCTGCCCATAAAACTTCATTTGCTTACGCACAAGATTCTTGATGATACCATCCCTCTTCTTCTTAATGTCCTCAATATCAATCCTCTCAGCTTCGAGCTCCTTGAGCTTTCTCTCAGCATCCTTAATTTTGACCACGCTTGCCTGAATCCTGTTAAGATGCACTGTCAACGTCTGCTTCTGATCCCTGAGCTGTTCCAAAGTCGCCTTCTCCTGAGCGATTTTTTCCTCGAGCACCTGGTAATTGCTCATGGCGACTTCCTTCATCTGACTGAGATGAGCTATTCGCCCCTCAATCTCATTGATTCTGGCTGAGTCTAGAGTTATCGAGAGAGTTCCAGATGATGTGGTCTCCTTGATCCTCGTAGACTTTTGACCTGAGTACTTGGACTTGGAGACAGAGTAATGCTTGTTCAAGCTGAAGAACGAGAAGAACGACGCTGGGACATGTTCGAAAGTCTCCTCAACTTTGGCAGTTCCAATGGGAATGTTTTGAAGGTGATACATACTCACGATATACTTTAGGATGGGCTCGGGGGCGTCAATCAGATCGATCAAGTAATGAGTGAAGCCAAATTGTTTGATATCGCTCAACGATATCCTGGGGGTCATGTTGATGGGTCTGAAGACGTCAGAGTGGACAACATTCACCTGGAGCTTCATACGAGTCCTCAGGTTAGTCAAGAGGAGACTCATGTCGTCCTTGTCCTCACAAACGAAGGCTATTAAATCTCTATGGGGAATCGTATTCTCGAAATACTTGGAGTACCTGTTGTCCTTCACCTGAATGTGCAGTAGCATTGGCTCCCAGACCCTCTTCTTGAACAAGTGGCTATTATTACGAAGCCAAATGACTCCATTGTGAGCTCCTTTGCTGGCCTGCATCAGAATCTCCATGCGTTTAGACTCAATGTCCTTGAGGGACCTGTGCTCGTATGTCAAGTTGTTTATCTGGTGGGACAACTGTTCTGCCTCCGCTTTTCTGTTGTTCAGCTGTTCTGAGAGTTTTGCAATCGATGATCGGTGGACCTGAATCTGAGGGTCGAGCTCGTGAATCTGACGACGAATTTCATTCTCTGCTCCATACTCTTCCTCGAGGGCCAGCAAATCGTTCTCGTACGTTCCGCTCATCTGACGCTGGGCGAGGATCTTGTCGTCTCGTTTCTTCTCATTTTCTATCTCTGATTTGCACTTTTGCTCTTCTGTTTTAATCATGTGGTTCAGGTCATCGATGTCCTCGAGGTTCTTCTTGTATTGTCTGCTGAAGTCTGTGATTTTCGTGGTGCTCAAGTCGAGTTTTCGCTCAAGAGCTTTCACTTCTGATTGGAGGGTCTTGATGGCTGAATCCATCGGGGCCAGACGCTCGTCACACGCCCTCATCTTTCGGGCTGCCTCGTCACGACGCTTTTTAGCGTCTGTGAACTCTTTTCGCTGGATGTCGTACCTGATCCAGGCGCGTTTCTGCTTCAGAGCTAAGAGTTTTTTCTTGAGATTCTTGCGCTCTTTGAACTGAGTGACCTCTTCAGAGAGTGCGGCGTGACGTTGCTCGGCGGTGGTCAGGCGAGAGTTTCGACTGGCGACATCTTGCTCGATGTTTTTCTGCTGGATGCGGTAATCGATTAGGGTCTGATGATGAGCTTCTAGGGATGTGTCCGAGATTGAGCGCTCGGTATTGAGGAGCAACTGCTTGCCGCTTAGCTCGGAGAAACCTTTGATGTTCTCTTGGGGAAGGAATTGAGTTAGGTTGTCGACCTGAGGATAACGATTGTAATCCATTAGGAGAGTGCTACCTTATTGATTGGGAGATTTTACTGATATCCGAGAATGTACATAATTTCATGAACACGAGTAACTCCAACTCAAGGTAACAAAACTGAGCGCTCGAAATTTTTTAACAAATTTTGTACTAAATGTTTTTTATATTTATCGACATTAAAACACATTCTTCATCATTACTTTCTCTAGATTAATGGACTTTGATATCTAGAAATATCAGAAAAATTTGTCAGTAAATTTGGGCAAATTACAACAAATAAGAAGCCTTCCCCTCAAGAGGCAATGAACTTGTTAATTCTGAGGAAGAAAATTTATTCGAAGTGTTTTCATTATAAACCGATTATTTCGCAAAATCCAAACCCTTACACTGGAAATCTAATCATAGCCTAATAGAATTTCATGGAGGTAATAACAAACATCAAAATTGTCTCGTCCTTTCTAGGAATATTGATAAGTAAAAACTGTTAATTCTATCCCGCTCTTTTCCATTCCGAGAGCACTAAATATAACTTTTGTATCGAAAAAAATGTCGTTATAAAAGTTGGAAAAAAAATCTACCAACATCCATAATCCCTTGAAGAATCGACATTCTTCAAATTAACAAATTGTCCTGACGAACCATAACAATTTATTCTCACCTGAATACGAAAGTCTTTGACAGTCTCCTTGAACTTGGCAACTGTCACAGGATTAGTATCGATAAAGTAAGAAGATTTACTATGACGATCAATTGTCCTAGAGAATGTCATATTGGCAGTGGGTGTGTTCCTGATGACAATATCAATCCTAGCCTTCTCACAGCCAGCTTTGACTGTCATTCCAACCTGCATCTCGGGTTTCCCAATCAACTTAGGAGTTCCACCGAAGCCCAGAGCCAATGCAGTCGCAATTGTCGATTTTCCAGTGCCATTGGGGCCAATTATCACGTTCAAATGACGACCAGGATGAACGACAACACTTCTATAAGTACTAAAAGCAAAAATTAAGTAAAAAAAAAAAATTCCATTGTCATGGAAAATTGTTTAAATATTCTAGTAGCAACTTATAAAAAAAGGACAACAAATTGACAGAATTATTTATCTATTTCTAGTTCTTACATGAAGTTCTCCAATCTTATCTCGACGATAACCCCTCTATCCGGAAAACGTCTCAATTCTCCACCGACTTCCATTCTATAACAATTATTCTCCCAACCCTCAAAAATCCAAATTATCCCTCACAAATGACAGGAAACCTTTCAAAACCAGGAAAAGTGGTTGAACAAAACAATAGACAACAAACTCTCATTCCCGGTCGTTCCGGTCGAAACACGCCGAGCGTTTCAAACAAAAAAAAACCATTTAAAAAAAACAACTACACTCCATCGCCAATTCCCTAGATCCCTAGGGACACCGCTTCCCGCGCTCGTCCTCACGCAATCAAAACAAAGTCTCGAACCCATGCGCGCACTCAAAAACCCCTAAATTGTCCCTATTTCCAACGAAAAAGAGGTTTTAAAACTCATCTTAAAAAACAGTTTCTTGCCTAATTTTTATTCTCAGAGCTCTAATTTCAACGATAAACAAAAATATAGGTTCTCAATATATCTCTTCATTCGTCAAAACGAAATGATAATGATCAGTTAATCATTAAAAACAAATGTGTTGTTTTATCCGAAAAAATAATTTGATTAATTTGCTATCAGTATTAACGACCATTTCCACGTTTCACACGAAAAAAGGAAGAATTTTAATTCTCAATTGACTCAATAAGTCATCGAGTGGGGGGTATAGAAGCGTCTGGTGACGAGGCTAAAATGCTGGAGTCCGCGTTCCGTTTGCCGTAGCCCCCGTATTATTTCCGGCGGTGAGTCCATACCCGCACTCTCCCCATTCGTGTTCGGTTACAGACAGACGCCGATACAATTATTAGTACCACGCGATTATTCGCATTTCTCCTATAAATAGTGGACTTTGTAATAATAAATAATCAGTAATTGATATTCAGTCGTGCTAGCATCAGTGAATTTGGAGGCATCAGGTAAGAACAATTACCATAACCAGAGAAAACTTAAAATTGCGTATCATTTCGCGTGAGGAAAGAGGACGCGTAATCCGGCAGCTTGTGCTACATTCACGTACCGTAATTTCATAATTTCTTTTTACCCCAGTTTTGCCAATTCACTGCCTTGCACTCGCTCACAACCGCCCCTGCAGTCCCTCCGTTCATAAATTAATTTTTTTTTTTCGTTATGAATATTCATGAGCCACTCGAGTCATCCGTTAATTTTTTTCGGTTTCAGCCGTTGGTTATCACCTAATTAACGAGCCTATCGTCACAATTATTGCAATCTTTTCGATTTCTACGAGAGTATTCTCATTGCGGAGATATTGATTTGTCATTCGTCATGCAGGGGCGAATTTATCGGTTATCATTCGGCCAATGTCAATAGAATTTATTATCAACGAACCGTAGAGACGAACAAGATAGCGTTGGGAAACTCCGCCATGTTGAATTTGTTTATTATCGTCTGGTGATTCCAGAATTTTCGTTCTCGTTTTTCAATCAAATCATTCATTTGTAAATAATCGAAGTTATAATAATTGCGCGGTTAAAAGACAATAGATTTTTTTATATTATTATTATTATCGGGTTATGTTTCTGCGGACTCGGTTTTTTCTGTTTGGAATTTTGACCGGTGTTTTGAGAAATTAAATTTTAGTAAAACGATTGAACCCCAGCCCACAAGGGGTGAAGGGTTAGAGGTTATTTGAGTCCCTAAAAGCCACGTCAAAATCAAAAGCAGGAAAAATTGACTCCAAAGAAACACGCTTATACGTTTTATTTAATATCTGTCAAGAAAAAGGCTTTTTTTTTTATTAATTATCGGGTTACGTTTCTTTGAAGCGATGTTTTTTTGGATTTTGATATTTTTGAGAATTGAGATTTTGAGGTATTGGAGAATATTCAAGGCCCCAACAACGCGTATAATTTGGAAAATAGAATGACTCGTCCGGATAAATTTTTTAAAAAAGTTTTAAGAAACTGACTATAATAATATCAGTTTTAGAAAAAGAGCGTCTTTTTTTTAATTATCGGGTTCTGTTTTTTAAACCATTGATTTTTGTTTTGGTTTTCTACCTTTTTGAAAATTGAGGTTTTGAGGTGTTTGAGGCATTTTGAATCCCCAGAAAAACGTCAAAAGTAAAAAGAGACAAACACGTCCTAATAAAATGTTTAAAACACATGTCAAAAAATGGGCTATAATAATGAACCGTTAAAAAAAATTAATTCAGTTGTATTTCGTTGAAACATTTTTTTTGTCTGAGTTTTAACTTATTTTGTACAAATTGCGATTTTGAACTCGCTTCGAAGAAACACGCTTCATAAACGCTGTAATAGCGATTGAAAAGTGAAAATGGCTTTTGTCTATGAATAAAAATTAAAATAATTGAAAGTTCAAATGTTTAAATAACGGTACATTCAGGGGGTAATTCAATTACTAACGGGAAGTTTTGAGATTAATCTGCTCTTCAAGTAGCACAAATCGTAGGATTATGTAGGGTCCTAGACTCTCGAAGCGAATAGATAACCGTTACGGCCCAAGGCCATTCCCCCGGACGCCTACAGGCCCTGAAGATGATTAATTGTAAACAGTTTAAACAACACGTGTTGTTTTAAAGTAGCTCCACAAACATAGCTCAGAAAGTATCGTTCGGACTATCCAATAGATCGATACACGATCCAGTGGATTTAAGTATTTTCAGTCTTCAAATTTGGCAATTCAATTATTTAAGAAAAATCAGAAAAAATATCTACTGAATTCTTCATAAATGACTCTTTTTCCGAATTGAATAGTTTGATTTACTTAAAAAAACTAATAGATGTCGAAAAATTTATCGAGTTTTATTTTTTATTTCATTGCATAAGTTTCTGATTTTTAATCTTTAATCGTATTGAAAATGCTCCAAATTTTGCATCTTCTCATGAAACGTTCGATTCAATTATGATTTTTGAAACACAAAAACAGTCATCAAATAGAACAAATAAATACGATTTACAAAATCTAGTAACATTTTCTAACAATTTTTTGTCATGCCAAAATTTTGACGAGCTCGAGAGCTGCTTTAATGCCGCAGGTGGTGAAATCGGACGATGCACTCGGTGTTATTCTTTTGGTCACGGATGGAATGAGTTTAGTTAAACTTTGAGGTATTGATGTATTCGGGTTTTTAAAATTAATCAATTGCGCGGAACATAGGAATTTTTGGAAATTCCTCATTTTAGGAGGAAAACAGATAAGCTACTCTTGGTAAATAGTAGAATTTTCCATGAAATAAGTCATTAATGGAAGACATAGTAGAAAATTGCCATAGACCAAGTTATTACCGAGGTCTTTTCATTTGAAAACTAATGAGTTTTTAAGCATTTCATTCACCTTTGAATTCAAATTTTGGAATACGATTTTAAGTGAGTAAACAATTACGAATTTTCTCCGGTGACCTCTTTTTATAGGTCTCGATTTTTCGCAAAAAAAAATTGAAAAGCCATTACATATTTCACTGAAAATTTTTATAGATATCACGTTTACGGGCAATTTTATGAGAAAATGGCATTGGTTATTGTTTGTAGTTGAAGGAATGTTCTACAAAAGAGGACGTTTAACATATTATCGCCCAACTCATTACCGAAAACTAATGACTTTTAATGACTTTATGGAATTGTAATTTCATATTTTGACAAACTTTTCTGAATGGATAAGAAATGAGGCTTTAATTTCAATAATAACTCATTAATGACCTTCTATTAAAGACGTCATCAAACTCGTCTGTCTCCACCTCCAAAACCGCCGAAAAAAAAGTTCGAGAATAAACACAAAATTTCATCCGTGCACCATCGCCACACGTTTTATTTTATTTATTTAAAAAGGGCCTGTACCTGTCCTGATTGAATGGTCATGCAAGTAACTCAAGTAGTCGATTCGATATATCTTTAATCATCTCAAATAAACCCCATTAACTCATGTATACATGTAATCAAAATCTAAAGAACCGATTAATTAAAAAAAAATTACTCTAGTACTTTATGGATGAATGAAAGGCAGGTGAACAGGCCTGTTATGTAAGGTGTTTTTTATATTTTCCTTTAAAGAATGAGCACCCGAGTATTCGTTGGTGGATTAACATACCGGGTGCGAGAGCGCGACCTCGAGAAGTTCTTCCGGAAATATGGTAGAATCAAGGAGGTCGCTATGAAGAATGGATTTGCCTTTGTGGTAAGTCTAATGTCGTTCAATTGCTTTTCTTTTACAGTATGGTAGGGACAAGGGTCTATGTCGGTGGGCTTCCATACGGCACCAGGGAAAGAGACCTTGAGAGATTTTTCAGAGGATACGGTCGTTTTCGCGATGTTCTCATCAAGAATGGCTATGGCTTTGTCGTAAGTATTGTTCTATAGAAACAAAAGAAAATGAAAAATCAAAAATTCCCTGTTGGTAAGAACGTTCAGAGACCCTGATCTAGACTTTTTTTTTCTAACGATCTAAAGAGAATAATTTATTCCTTGGCGAAATGACAAAACATTGAGTTGTGGAATGTCCGGCATTTTGTGGGCTTTCTCGCGAGACAGTTCAGGCTATTTCATTCCAGAATGGGTGGGTTTAGCGGGCAAAGTCTTGAACTCTTTTTTTATAGAGAATTTTCTCAGCTGCGAAAAATGTCTGACGACATTTTCTCGTAAAACTAGTCACTCTCTGAATAATTGGGAAAGTAACAATGGGAATTTTTCCAAGTTTTTGTTTTGTCATTTTGCCAGTTGGGATGCTGAGGGGCGTTTGCATGATTTATTTCAATTACTGGATGTTACAATATTTTCGTCTTTTGTTCGCAGGAATTCGATGACTACAGGGACGCCGACGACGCCGTGTACGAGCTCAATGGCAAAGAACTTCTTGGCGAGAGGTATAATATGCTTTTTATTGCATTTACTTATTATTTTAGAAATTGCACTAATGATATATATATGATTCAGAAATAATATGGCATGACCTATGAATTTGCTTGATATTTGCCAGTCATACATATTTTTAAACATCCATATATATACTTTACCGCCATTTTGAATACTACCATCAACTCCCCGAATGTAGATGTCCATGTGTAGGATTTTGAATTTAACTTCTTTCTATGTTATTTTTCATTTGGTTATTTCAAGTTCGATACTTCGTCACTTCTCCAATTGTTTTTTCGATGTTTGTTCGCACGGTTAGGAGATTCTTGCGGCCTGGATAATTGTCAAACGATTTGGCATTGATTAGCTGGTGAAGGTTGGATGGGAAATTATAATTTTTTTATTTGAAGGAAAATGATAGGAGAATGTTCTGACGTTTATGAACTTCATAAAAAAATCTCGATGTTTTCCTAAAATATCGTCGTTTTAGATTATTTTTCTGCGATACCCCTGAAACTCATCGGTTTCGAGTGAAAAGTTCCAAGCATTTTTTTTTCTGGCTCTCAAGAAAGTCTCTATAACAAAAATTGAAGTATTTATCCAAGTCTCGCCTTTCTCGCATAAATCACTGACACAAATCGTTTGGAATTCATCTTAAGACCAATAGAAACCATTTTCAACATCTTTGATTTATTAGTGGAACTCAAGAATTTAATTCACTTATTTTTATGAATACATTTTCAACTAAAAGAATGTGACGGAAATGTCAAAACATTTTTTGTAGCTTATCAATTTTTCTACAACAAAATATGTCTTGAGTTATTTTCTGAATCTCTTAAAAAAACGAACAATTACCTTTTGTCTTTTTGAAAGAATTCAAATATTTTGGGGAATTTGTCCCGTAATTCAGAACCATTTTTGTACCTCAAAAAATTCTTTTCAAAAAAGATCTTTCTCTGCAAAAAAAAAATTCAATATTTTTCTTCAGGTTTCGCTATTCTCATTTCAATCCCCAAAACAAATATCACTTCAGTAGTTCAAAATAAACAATTGGTTATTACTTTGCCTGAAAAACTGAAAAAATTCTATTTAAATAATTAATTTAAATTACCTTCGCCCAGAAAATTCTGAGAACAATCAATACAACTTTTTTCAACGTCTGATCAAAATATTTTCCAATTAAAGCAGCATTTAGAATTCGGTTGGCATTAAATTTGTAGAGCCATTGATATCTGAAAAAGTTATCTCCAAAAAATACACAAAATAGTGCTCCAACTTTCGTCATTTTCGTATATCGCCTTAAAACAAGTAATTTGAAATTCACCTCAACTTCCAAAAGAACTAGATTCAAGAAGTAAAATCACTTGGACAGGTGACGATAATATCCACTGTACAAACCAGAGACTGAAAACAGAAGGGGAATAATTACGGATGTTTTATTTGTTTTTTTTTTTTTAATGATAAAAAAATTCATTGAATTCTGATGACGAAGTGGAGGCAGATGGATTAAAATGAAGGATGGAAAAGAGATACAGAACTTGAGTAAGAATTAGTCGAGGACTTAGGCGGGGTTTTGTTGGGTGTGTTTCAGAGTGGCGGTGGAGATAGCACGGGGTGTTTCAGGGAGGCGAGGCGACCGTGGCTACGGACGCTCACGCTCCTGGAGAGACAAGTAAGCATATCCAATGTGTCTTGTTACAGAATTACTGTAGAGAGGGCCCGGGGGACACCTAGGGGTAGTGACCAGTGGCGCTATGGTGACTCCCGTGGTGGTTATGGGGACTCGAGGCGATCCGCGTAAGACACGCTATCCAATTTTTGAATCTCTAATTATCTTCCATGGAGTATTATTTATATTTATTTATCATGTTGAGCAATCAATATCCCCTTATGTGTAGAGAGTAAACGATGCACGAATGCGTTGAATAACATTGAAGCAAATCATTTTTTATAAAATGCTTGTGGCTTTTGGAGCTTTCCACATCTCATGGAGAACAATTTTCAGGAAAATTGAATGAATTGTAATGTTTTCTAAGTATACCATTGAAAGTTTTGGAATACGTGCATCTGTATTTTCTGTTAGCTTGAATGAAATCTGAAGGCAAATTTGCCATAAAATATCTAATTCAATAGATAAATAATAGTCGAATGGAAAATTAAAACAAGAAAATAGCTAACAAAATAGTTGGAATTTCTACCATTTTCAATTACTTCCGCTGCTATATTGATCTGATAGCGGTATTTGCATTTAATATTAATTAATCTTCTTTCACTACATTAATGCAGTTATTAATAACCCATCACTTATTCTCAGGTAATCTTTTTTCGTTCTTGAAAGTATTACAGAGGACAAGAATAAAAACAAAACGATGGAAACTTCATAAAGTTTTAAAAAACAAAATAGTTTGTTTGATAAATCAACACACCTTCCAATCGGTTTTCATTTTACTAAATATTTGAAAATGGAAGAAAAATAACCAAAATTTTGATAGAGAATTATAGGAGAATTAAAAAAAATTAACATTCCACACTCTTCCTCTCACTAGAAAATGTCTCCTAAAAGCTAAGCCAGAAGCCATAAGGCCGCGTCCTCTTCAAACAATGAACTACAACTGAAAAATTCATGCATCGTTGAACAGCTTGGAATGATGGATATGATGAGCTCTCTACTCTAATCGATCTTGCAACGAATCAATCACTTTGAAAGTCATTCAATTGATTATTCCAAAAGATCCTAGAACTCTAGAATTCCTTAGAATTTTTCAAATGATGAAATATTATCAATCGATGTCAATAATCACCTAGAATTGCAACGTAGAAACATTCATTGAATAGTCTTCAATATTTTTGAATTAAAAAATACTAGAAGATTTAAATAACTTAGTTAATTGCTGTGCTCATCGCCTGAAACTTTCAATCACCCAAAAAATACGATGATGCGATTAGCAACTAATAGATGTATGATGTGTTTGTTACAGCCGAGACGATATGCGGCACGACAGGTACGCTCAAATAGCTGCATAATAATCGTAGAATCAAAATTATAACAATTTTTCTCCTCAATATTGTCGATTGAATACAGGTGATTGATTGTGTGTGCCTGAGCAATGAGTGCAAATTAAGTAGTTATTTGCCAAAGGTTAATCATTCCTTATCGAAAATCTCCCATCCCACGATTAATGACATTATACATATTCTAAATATACAAGGAATATCCGTTATTTCTGTTCACATTAAAATCCCTTTTTACAGAGATAGTGTGAACAGAAACACGAGGACTGCATCTAGCTACAAGCAATCATTGCCCAGGTACATACCAATGACATTAAAACAGTTATTGTTTCATTCCAATAGAAATAATTATTTATTTACTCAAATAAACGTAATGCATCTTTAAAGCAAAAGCAAAGAAAAATTAAAATAAAAGATTAGAAAAAAAATCAAAACAAATTGGAATTGATATTTATTTATTTTTTTTTTACTTTTAACTTTTTTCGAGTCTTTTGATTATTTTTAATATACTTTTTATGTCAATGACATGAATAATTGTGTCGATTGATTTTTGATTTTTCCATTTTTATTTATTATAGGTATGGACCACCAACTCGCACTGAGTATCGTCTTACAGTGGAGAATCTCTCTACTCGTGTCAGCTGGCAGGTAAGTCACTCAGACATTGATTCAATACTTTCTTCTCCGTATTTATTATTTTCTTTTTCTGAAAACGTGTTTTCGTGACGAGTTAATTGACGTTATTAAAGAGCGATGCACGATGGAAATCCACGAGTGTAAGAGAAAATCGAGTCTTTTTTTGTGTTAAAAACAAATGAAATTTTATTTATTTAAATTTTGTCCCTTTTGATCATTACGCGGTGATTGACGATGATTTTGATCAAGTAAGTCTGTGGAAAATTGAGACGAAAATAAATCTCTGAGTTATGAGAGGAGGAGAGGATTCAGGGAAAAATTGATGGATTGGATACGTAAACGGATGAGACAGCCTTTGAGAATCCTGGGCGAAACTGATCGGTTTTCTGATGGATGGGGCGTGATTATGAGCAACTGATTGAGATGCCGAATGTGCTGGAGACGTGGAGGACACGAGTGGTACTGGACGAATGACATGTGGGAAATACCAGGGCGCAGAAAGCCTGAGGAGTCCAGAGGGTCAAGATTATCCAGCGATGAAATGAGAATCCGAAGTCTCGAGAGAAAATCAGATGAATGACGACAACCAAGTCTTACTTGATCAATTTACATTGCGTCTGTTGACGATTAAACTCTCGATTATGATTCAATTTCGGTTATTTTTTTTCTGGTAGAGTCGCTCTAGTTTTGTTGAGTCAATCATTTCTTTTATTTGATATTTTGCCTGGAGAGGTTTGAGAGGGGAAGCATTTGTGTGATTGAATTAACAATTGGAGAGAAGAATTTGTTTTATGAAAAAACATACGAAACTATATTTTTCAAACATTTCTACACATTTTTTATAGATTCTTCTGACATTTCTTCCTTCGAATAAGTTTTCATTGTTGAAATAATTAACAATGTATACTGAGATGAAACGAACAAGTTCTTCAACGAGTCTTGTTTGGCCTAGAAGAAATTGTCAGTTGGGAATGACAGAAAAAGAAATCGTTTGATTAGAATTTGTAAGACTCAAACATGAATAGTAGCCCTGGAGAGTGAAATAATTTCGCATAGAGGAAAATTCATTGAGAAATATTTTTTCATCAGTTAAGAATTAATTTCTCAAAAGTTTTCTCTCAGGGACAGAAATTTTTTCTTTTAATTTTTAGCCGATAATTTGATGACTTTGAACAAGAGTTACTGCATAAATTTTTTATTTCTGTCGGCGAATAACCTATTTCAAAATATTTTCTCTTAAAACTCTAACAAAAAATTCAATTGCTCTCCCTCAAATCTCCCCACATCCCCAAACAAAAATCATAGTTTCTATTCTCAAAATTCTTTTTACGTTAACGGTCATCAGTTATTGACGGAAAAAAAAATATAAATAAAAATCAATAACCCCGCAACTGCCAAAGCCAGAGTAAAAATAAATTAAAACAAAAAAAATTGCTGTTCTTTCCGAAGAGCCATAGACCTCTTCGCCGTGGAGGGGGGCCCAAAACCGGTAGGGCCAATAGACTGATGTGCGTGCAATGCAAATGAGACGATGACGATGCACACATGAGAGATGGAACGGATGTTGTGGCAACAGTCCCCCGACTGGTTATCTCTGTTGTGGGCTTTGCAACCGAGACACTGAGAAGTCATTGTAAAAAATCTCGGCGAACAAAAAAAAACAAATGTTAGACATGCAAAACGATAAGAAAACAAATTGTTAGTGCGTGAGGGCCAAATTGTATTAGGAGGCACCAGGTACACCATAAGCCGGACCCTGTCGACCCACAACCTATTCAACCCATTTTCTATTGAACGCTTTTCAACCCAGTGGAGTTTATTAACACTTCAAATGAGTCTACGAGCTTCAGTCCAAATGGCCTGAATCACCGAAGAACTCCAACAGTTTCAACGATCCCAAATGCTCCCATTTTTTTTTCTCTACTTCCTTGACAATTCCATCACCATTATCACCATCATGATCATCAATTCATCATCATGATAATCAGTAATTTCACGATAAATCAATTTTTTTAATGCCAAGGAAAATGGAAATTTTACCTACTCCTTGAGGCCATTTTTCGGTTCTCCTTAATTTATAAATATCAGAAATAAATCGCAACATTAAATGCTCTTCGCCCTGATAATGTATCGAGTGGTGAATCTCAATCCTCATCAGGACAATCGATTTATTCTCATTTACATAAAACATAATTAGAAATTTTAAAATTTTCAAACAATTTACAAAATGTGGCCATCAATGCTAACCAACGAGCCGATTTATAATTTTAAAAATTGATTCTTTTCACAAAAAAATTTGAATGAAAAATTCGCAAAATCTTATATTTTATTTTTGAGATTGAGTTCTTAGAATATCAATCAACAATTTCGCATCTATATCTCCATTTTCTATCCACGGAAGCTTCAAAATATCTCATAAACGAAGTTTGCATTTTTTTTTTTTTTTATGAAAACCGTTTACTATTATTTATGAAATTCAGTATTACAATTATTTTTAGATCCAAACGATTTATAAAATACTCAAACAAGAAGAAGATTTAATGTTGCTATTAATTTTTGAGAGTTTGAATTGCCGATGATCGAAAAATAACCTGGAGGAGCAGGGGAAATTTGAGTATTATCAATGCAGGCCGTTGGAAAAAATAATGAATTTTCATATAAATAAAATCAATGAATGAATCGATCAATCGATCAATCATAAGATCATTACATCCACGACTACTGTCAACAACTGGTTACTGCTATTGGGCGTCAATAAAGTGTTCAGGCAGCGGGCCACCATTGAGGGTCACACACGGGGCCAAATGTCAAAACCACACGCGAGACGCCACACTGATCCGTACGACCCGACCAAGCGCCGTGTGTCTGGCCTCTCTCTCACTGTTCCGTAAGCAAGGTGGTGCCTGGGCCCAAGGTAAATGCGTACACCTTAACCGAGTGTTCTCTTTAGTCCTAGGATAATGTATTATTGATATTATAATTTATCATTAATTGATGCATTTATACCTTATCAGTTAACTGTGCACAGAGGATTTATTGTTTCATATCAGCTAACGGGGTGGAGCATTGTGGAGAAGATTATTGTTAGGTGTAAGACTCTTCATCTATACTGTGATTAATTATTATTGTAACAATAATGGGTGTGCTCGAAATTAGAGATCGTGGGGAGGGTGGGAGGAGATACAAGGGAAAGGGAACTGGGAAAAGTGTCTTGATATGTATCATTTTTTTTCGAACGTTTTATTTTTCTTTTCTGCTCGTTTGAAAATTTATTTTTTTATTTCATGACTTTGAAAGTGCTGGGCTTAAACGACAATTTGTGACATAAGTTATTTTTTCTCGGAATCAATTAATTTTGGAAAGTAGAGGATGTTAAAGTGCCAATTGAGTTCGATTAGATAATGAATGGGAAATTTAGGTCCCTTCACTAGTAATGAATAATGAAATAATCGTGGTAATCATGAAAAAAAAACTTTTAGAGAGTATTATTTTTTGAGGTGCTCACTAAACATGACACACTTGAGGAGAAATGTAGAGTTTTTTTCAGCTCATGAAATTTTCCATAAAAAAGCTTCTCCTGTTTTTGGTTCAAACTTTGAAAGTACTTGACCGAAAGTTACTAGTATTTCTGACAAAAATAATCCATTTTATTGTCTATATCTATATCTAGAGAAGAATTTGCTGATTTTTTTAAGCATCATCTGTCGCAAGAGAAAAAATAAATATTTTGGGAAATATTTTGACGTCTTTTCGAATGTTTTAAGGTTTATTTAACATTCGAATTCACTCAATTTGAGTAGCTTCTCCGATTTCTAGAAAAAAAAAAATATTTCACCTTTCTAAATCTCCTAATTTCAATAATATGGTACGATTACTTTCACAATACATTCTAAAATTGACAGCAACAAGCAAAATTCCTCTGAAGAGAATCTTTGTAACTTAAATTGAATTCCAAGCACAAAAACCTGCACTGATATTTCACTTTTATGCGAGTGAAAAATTCGCTCACAAATTAATCAATCTACGTCCCTTGGATCTCCTCAACTCAAAACGTATTCATCAATTTTTCTTCATGCAAGAGACTCTCTAAATGAATTGTGCACTACCACAAGGTACCTCATCCTCCGCCTATCGATTAGTCTTCATCCTGAAGACCAAGAGAAATTCCTCCGGGGATTGAGTGAAAATTCATCAGGATATTCAATCATCAAGAGAAGACGCAGCAGAAAAGACACACTCGGAATTGAATGAATCAGCACGCCCCCTCCTCCGATATTCAACTGGTTCTGGAATTAAAGCCGTACCTGGTTCCCACAAATTCAAATGACGATTCAATAAGACATTTAATCATCACCATTAACCGAAGAGGATTTCATACTCGGCGAATTTTGAAAGACGAGAGAAAGAATTTAGGAAGATAGAGATTACATAAAAATCTGAGAAAATATTCAACCTACAATAATAAATCCTACGATCCAATGGGATTTCATCAAGTGTTTGGACAATGTCTGGATCAGGATCTACCCGAATGGCCTCTCACAGCCCAACAACTACAGTCATAAACGCCTAAACATTGAGAGATATTCACACTCCAAGAGATCTTTTGATTACTACTTGTAATTTTTTGCAACTAATCACTTTATTTTCAGATTTAATAAACATTAAAACTTGTTTTCTATCAAGAAGACACATTTTATGAGGATAATTAAGTACTCAGCATGTTCCATGGGATTTAGAATCTAAGAAATGATATTTAAGAGTAATTTTACATGTCTATATGGTGACGGAATAAACACATAAGTTCTCGCTCTTTGCATTGGAAGAAAAATTGTGTTATATGGAGATACTAAATTCGAGCACATTGGCAGGTGTTAATTATTCAATTGGTTTAATTGATGAGCATCACTTTTTCTGAATTTCAGTAGTGCAGGTTCTTAAAACAGTATAGGGTGATGTAATAGTGCACAGCGTTTATTCTTATTCCCTGTAATTATTTAAGATGAACAGTAACTCATAGGTTTTTTGATAGATGAGGATAATTTAGAAAGTATTGGTTACTTGTTGGAGAGTTTGTGAATTAATACCGGTTTTTTGCGTCTCAGGATTTGAAGGATTATATGAGACAAGCTGGAGAGGTTACTTATGCAGATGCTCATAAACAACGCAGGAATGAAGGGTAAGAATTTATTCCACCTCAAATATAACATGGGCACAGATTAAATTGAAACTTCAGTGAATCGAAAATCGGAATTGAAGAATTTCATGCAAATTATTTCTGGAAATTGTTCTCTGTAGACTGCAAAATAGTTCAAAAAAGGTCGAATTCAGTTGCGACAAACTCGCAAATCTGACAAACATTATTTTATTAATTTATTGGAAATTAATAAATTCAAATGTATACATCAACAATCAATTGTTTGAATTTTTACAAAATAGCTATGTCAAAATTTATTCTTTATTATTTTGCAAATACTTCAGAAACGCATTCACTAAAACTAAATTATGAGAAACTCTTGGAATTTTCGTAAAGAAAATTATTGAAATTTTTTTCTGAACTCATTGGAACGATACCCATAAAAAAAAATTAATTAAAAAACGAGGCCCATCTTAATTTTTCAAATTTTCAATTACAGAGTTGTAGAATTCGCCACATACTCTGACTTGAAGAATGCCATTGACAAGCTCGATGACACTGAATTGAACGGCAGAAGGATTCGTCTGGTTGAGGACAAAAGGAGAGGTCGCCGATCCCGCTCATCGAGCTCGAGATCCCGTTCTCGATCGCGCTCACGCTCTCGACGTCGCTCTCGCTCTCGCTCCAGGTAAATTGGAACTCTTAAAATAAAATATTCCACGCTCCAGATAACTTCGCGTCGAAAGTCTATCCGAGTGCTTTCAGAATTAACATCATCTCGCAATTATGATTTTGATTGATTCATACTTCTCAAGCTATCGTGAAAGTTGTGTCTCTGCTTGAGAGACATGATTTTCATCGTTAGAAATTTAAGAGCATTTAACAACAAAGCAACAACGCGAGAAATCACTCACTCTGCATGAAATTTCTCTTCTGAATCCTGCTATTTCCTTGAAACCAATATCATCAGCTTGAACCTCATCCTCGGTCTGCATTCGAGTTTAAAAAGGAACAAAAAGATAATTCCATAACATTAAATCAAAGAATTATTCATCAGTTCAATTCAAGATTGGAATTAGAATTAATTTTTAATAAAACGAATCATAAACTAACGATTGGGGATATCAAAATTCGTTTGTACTTGGAGTTAGTTGTAAATTCTAAGAAGGGAAAATTCATGAAAGACAATTTGTTATTTTTGCACCAGGAGCCGCCGCAGCTCACGTAGCCGTAGCCGTCGCAGCAGCCGCTCCAAGTCGAGGGCACACTCGAAATCCAAATCTAAATCCAAATCCAAGTCTCCTGAGCGCAGTCGCTCTCGTTCCAAGTCCAAGTGAGTACCTGATCCCGCTTTTAACTTTTCAATGAAAATTCTTCTCTTAACTTGTTTGAAAGACAATTGGAGTGATTTTTAATATACAGAGATGATATCGTGCGTTGCTTTGAACATTACTTCAACTTTTATGGGAAAAAATGATTTAATGCAAAAATATATCATCAATAATTATAATTTTGGTCTTTAATTGACAAACTAAAGTCTTTCAACAGAATAAAATTCTCATATTCTGAGCAATTTAAGAAAATTAATGAAAATTTGTTCAAGATTAAAATTTATGAGTTTTTTCAATCAATTTATTCATTTTGTTTTATATCGATAGTTTTCGTTATTTCGTAGCTTGAATATTAAATACAAATTTTGTTGGACGTCAATAATGAAAACTCAGAGTAACCAGGGAATAATCGGTTTTATCATGTATCGAATGTTCTAAATGTAGATGAAAGAAAATTTCACAATAATTAATTTTTGATAATTCACCAAAATACCGTGTAAAAATAAATTACTGAAAGAATAACTAAAGGAAAGCTGATCCCCCAAGAATTGACGGTTTGAACATTTTAAACTTCTCAATTGGCCTATTTGTTTTCATCATCTCTTTCTTGGTCACTTTGTCTTCCAGTATTTTTTGTTTCGACCAATAGAAAAATTAATTTTCCTAATTGTAAGACACATAATTGACATTTGGAAAAAAACTATTCAGATAGCCAATGAAATTTTCCCTCCATCAGACGAGTTTCGTATTTCCCTATAATTAAAAAAACATATGTCTTAAAATCACTAATAACCCTCGACCCCATCAATTTTCAGGTCCAGAGACCACTCTAAGTCAAAATCGAAATCCCGATCTCGCTCAAGATCCAAGGCTGAGCGCTCCAAGTCCCGATCCCCGTCCAAGTCAAAGGCAAAATCTCCATCAAAGGAGCGCTCTAGCCGCGAGCGTTCCAGGGGTGAGCGTTCGCGATCCCGTTCGGGTAGTAAACACAGCAAAAGTCGCAGTCGCTCCCGATCGCCAATGAACGGAGACAAATCGCCCCAGAGCATCAGCGCCAAGGCTGATTAAGCATCACTAAAATCGTCATAATAATTCGCAAGAGAGTGAATTAAATTGAGAAAAGCAATAAACGAAAGTGAAGGAAAAGAAATCCAATCACCTAAGGACGCCTACAACGCATTTCGCCGTGAAATCGTCAAATTTTTATATTAAAGAAACATTTTGAAGGCTCCGAATAATTCACCCTGTCCCCTCATTTTTACTTTCGTTTATAAATTCAGTTAATTTTATTCGTCTATTTGAAAATGATAAATTTGCACATTTTCTTGGATTTTTGAATTATCACTTCTAAAATGTATTTTCTTGGCAGTGGAGACGATAAGTTCATTAATACGAATTTTCGAATTTTATAGGTGATAAGTCGTGTTTAATTGATTAATAATTGACTCAATCGAACCAATTAAATCTTGGTTTTTCGTTCCGACGCCATAAAATTGTAAGAAATGTGACAGAAGAATGGAAAACAGAGTGAATAATTACACATTCGCACGCATTTAAACTTAAATGATACAATTCATCTTGTGAAAAATGATTAATCATTGAGCTGTGACATTTGTGACAGACTACGAAAATTTGACTCAATGATTTGTTCGATGTAATATCTTGATAATAATCTTTTGGAAGACAGCAAATAGGGTTTTCTGCCTTTACCATGGCTTTTTGTATATAATTCTCTCCCGCCCCCTGAGTACATTACGAATAAGATGGTGAAAATTAATGATAATGTGATGTGTATTAAAATCTAGGTAAATCTTATTATCATCAATAAAGACATCCCACGATCGTGAAGAATTTATGTTATCTATTTTTTATGAGTGCCATCCAAACCATAAATAGTGCCAAGTAATTTAATCCCTCTTTTTTCCCATGCCAACTGCAAATCTCTTCTTTTGATTAACAATTCAATTGGACAGTTTTTAATGGATTAACTTCATTAAATTGTGCCAATGAATGATATTTGTGGTCCCCAGAAGTTTTTACAATATTTCTCTGTATTCAAAAATTCGCTGAACAAATTTGCATTGTTTATTCTTATTTCTAACAGTTGAGTATTTTTATGATTTATAGTATAACTTTATAACTTTATAGTTTTACTAAAACAACCAGCAAAAAAATAATCTCCGTTATTTTTCAACTTATCAAGAAAATTATCCCATTTTTTCAAAAGTGCACCTTTTGCAGTCGCAAAGCGTTTTTAAGTAGAAAATGAAATTGCTTCGTTAGCCATTGATTTTAAAAAATGGTAAGTAATTTTTTTATATTCAGAATTTTATCAGTTAAAATTTGTTATAGTTTCTTGTAACCTGTTCAACATAAAAACATCTATGGAAAAGTTCAATAGATCTACTTTTCTAGACTACTTATTTTATTACGTTACGCATTTATACAATTTCCGCGACCCAAATTTTCTAATTTTTTATGCTTAATTCCTCGGTGGAAGGTAAAATGAAATGGTCAATTAATCAGATCAATTGCGTTTTCGAGGCAAGAACAGTAACAATTATATCCCCGCACTCGCGGGTGAAAAGTTATGAAATAAAATAAGATACTTTTATCGCCGAGTGACGTATAATATGTCACTCGGCGGAGTGAGGTTAGAATCGCGGTTTTTCGGGCGCCAGGGACGAAAAATATTACTCATGTGATTATAATCCTCGCCTTCGGCTCGGATTATAAAGCCACATTTGTCAGATAATACTTTCATCGCCTGGTGACATAATGTACTATTTCATCAGGCTGTGTCTAAAAAGTAACTTTTCAGTCACTCAACGCGAAGTGTACTTTTTCGACACATTGAAATGAAAAATTTTGTTCGTAATTCGTGAAAAAAGTGGTTTTTGACTCGTGGGATTATATCACGAGCTAAACGCGAAACCTCTCACTCGCCAAAAACCATTTTTTTCACTTGTTACGAAATATACTATTTCAAACCTCCGATTGCAGAAAAAACTGATTCCATCGATTTCGGAACCGGCGAGGGTCAGCAAATCTACCCGTCTAGTATTGAATACCTCAAACGATTTCGCCTTCAACTCGCATTATAATGTCCCATTCGCCAGCAAAGATTTTGACTACCTTTTGCCCATCAACAATTATAATACTCTCCCCTACATTTAAGTACTACAACATTTTTCACAATTTATCGCAGCTCCAACAGTAAACCTTTGGTTGATCATGAATGCATCATCCATCGGCAATTGTCAGCTGTTGTTCAAAATTTTTAACTGTAACAATGGAAAATCATTATTTCTCGCATCATCATCAATCATCAGAGAACCATTTTCATGCGCCTTCTCGTATATTCTCTCTCCATTCATTCAGATATTTTTGTCATGAATACATGTAAAGCAGTAATACTCGGAAGTCTAGTAATGAATTTATATCAGCTATCGTCACAATTTTTCCAAGCTCGTTTCGCTCGATTAGGTAGCGGTTTATCGGACCTAGGGACAAAAATCATTTCTGTTCAGGAAGAAAAAAATTTTTCTTCAGCGAGAGAAAAATCCTTTTGCTGAAAGTCATCATCAATCACCAGAGAAACATTTCCATGCGCAGACTGTCATTCTCTCTCCATTCATTTAGGTATTTTTGTCATGAATATATATGAACAGGGAATACTTGGGAGTTTAGTCATGAGTTTTTATCAGTTTTCGTCGCAATTTTTACAAGCACGTGCATCATGGAGACACATGCGACGCAGCTGGGGGCAATGAGTCATCGAGCACTCCTCCTCGACCCCTCGTCACCGTAGTTGTCAGTATCTCCCACTCGAAATGGGTTTAAAGGAAATAAAGAAAATGTCGCAGGAACAGTTATTTTAGAGATTGTTTTCTGCCTAACGAGCGTTGGTTAATTGGAGATTTGATTTGAAATGATTAAATCCATTCAATTCTCCAGGGATTTGCTTGATTTTTTTTTACTATTCAAGAATTAACGGTGATGTCGTTGATGAGAAATGTGACAGTGATGGTTTTAATTTAGTAATTAATTCGTTGAGTTGACGGTAATGAGAGCGTGTCGGCGATTCCGGTGGAAATGGGAGGATTGGTTGATCGAAATCAAAGTTAAGTCCTTGGTAATTGGCGGGGGACTCGAAGAGGATTTTTTCCCCGACAAATTTCATGAAGTTCAAGGAATATTGAATGCTATTTTCGGCATAACTTAATAATTACTGAGAACTCCGAGATTTAATGAGGAGAGTTTTAGAGAGTTAAATTATATTACCTTTTTCATTTTGTGGAGATATTTTAGGGATGACTGATTTGAGGGAAGGCTTTCAGAAGTTTTCCACCTTCTATGAAACTAAGATTTTTCAGAAAATATGGAGAATCATTTGATGCGATGCGATAGCGCCCAAACTCTTAGAAAGTTTTTTTCGCGATCTGGCTTTTGGAATTCTGGCAACATCTCGGAAATGAGCTAAATTGACACCGAAAGGGCTTTCCTAAAGTGCAAAGGCTTATACGTCATTCGGTACAATAAAATAAAATTCTAATCATGCACTGAAAACCCGAACTTGACACAGTCTCAATGGAAGAGCTGTGGATGTTCAAATAACGATTTTTCCCCCTGGCAAATCGTATATTATACTCCAAGTGTGTAACGAGTCATTTGAAATGCCCTTTGCGGACATTGTGAAGAAAAATTGTTCTCCATTCAGTTAAAAATCCCACGAGTCAAAAACTACTTTTTTCACGTGTTACGAACAATATTTTTCATCTCAATGTGTCGAAAAAGCACTTTTCAGTCACTGGACGCGAAGCGAAGAGTGACTGAAAAGTTACTTTTCCGACACAGCGTGATGAAAATAATTTTTCATCTCAATCGGAAGGTCCCGAGTTCAAATCCCGGTCTGGACTATCCATTTTTTGCAGTAAAAATTTCTTGTAAATTTTATATTGAGAATAATCCTGGATCCTATCTTACCTATTCCAAATCCCATCCAACAATTCCCTCTGACGTCACAAGAATGTGGAAGGCTATATAAATTTCCCGTCTTTGATGTAAAGCGTGATGAAAATTCGCTTGTTACCACACTGAGCGTAAAATGGCATTTTACGCACGCTTCGAGTACGTGAAATCCCGCTCCGCACATATTGTATCGAAAAATAGGGTTTGATACTTACAGAAAATGAGTTTTTAGACTCGTGAGATTATAGTATACGCCCTCGGCTCGTGCTGTAAACCTCCCACGGCCCCAAATCCCCACAATCGTTCCAAAATAGTAGATTTCTCGCCTAGGGAGGAAAAGCAGACAACTCGTCCTCACATGCAAAATTACGACTGGAGCCGAAGCCGAGGGTTGTAAGCACGTGGGGAAAGCTTGTCTGATTCTCCTCCCGAGGGTTAAATACGATTTTTCTGCCAACATGGACTCGCTTCACTCGGTTAAGAACGCTCACTTTCGGTCCATGTGGGCAGAAAAGTAATATTCCGACCCATGTGCCGATTGACGCCAAGGCGAAGCCGAATCGTACATCACACACGTCAGAAAAGCTACTCCCCACTTGATGGAAAACATCTATTCTGCCTTGTATGCCCTAGAAATGCTCTTTTCATCACACCGTGCGGAAAGTGACATTTCCCTACTGCCCCCCATGTTTTGTAGAAAAATAAATTTCGATACTAGTCGGTAAGATATTTTTTGACATGTGGGATTATATCACTGGCCTTTGGCTGGATCTGTAAACCTCGCACGAGCCAAAAAACATTTTTCCACAATTATATCTAAATATACTACGACGCGATCTCTCAACTTTACGCACGGCGTGCGGAAAACCACTGCTTTTCGCCCGCCGAGCGGTTGTGAAAAGTCCACCTTTGAGGCAAGTATCGCAAGAGATCTTTATCAACTCATGTGATTATAATCCCCGCCTTCATACACGGAGAGAAAAGTCCAATAAAAATTACTGTGCCAAGCACTAGAACCGAGGTGCAAAATGCCAGAATACTGGAAAGTGTTTTATTCGCACATA
>JAPYZN010000481.1:0-42888 GCA_030522865.1 Psyttalia lounsburyi | reverse complement strand
TCTACCAAGCTAGAAAATTATGCATATCAAGGCTCGTCTCAGTCCTCAAAATTTCGTTTTTCGAGACTCAGTTCAGCCTTTCCAGCGAGCCTTAAACGACGCTCGTTTGACGAGCCTGAAACGATGTTATCATTTTAGGGTTAAAAGAGGGCTGATCCAAGGCTAGATCCCAGCCTTCATTCAGGACTTTCGAGGCTCGGTTCAGGGTGTGATGAGCCCTTTTTCGATTGTCGATTCCTACCTGGGTAACCGTCAAGATATTTTTACCTTTAAGTGTTCATAATTTTTTCTGTGATTAATATAGCAATGCGAAGTGACATCAGGAATGAAATACCGTCAGGTCATAAAGATATGACCGTCACTGACTGTCATGCTATCTCTTGTCAATAAATCGGTCAGATAACATTTGCTCGCTGACAAATTTTTCTGTCACGAAATTTTGTCATGTTTGGTGAGCTTACCAAAATGATTATCCATCAGGTCAATTTATCCCTGAGAAATTTAGTCAATAGAGCCAGTGATTTTTTTATAAACTTTGATGATGAATAAGTATCTTGTTTTTATTTTTCGTTTAATTTGGACATCTGCAGTAGCGCCACTAGTTAGCTGCGATATGACCGTCATAAATGTGTCGATCACACTTTTGGCGCGTGACAATAAACGGTAAATGGTGGGTCGGTAATGTGACGTGTCACTGATGCCTATATGACCGTCATTTAAAAGGTCACGAATTTTGCTCGCAACACTAGGTTGATACTAATTGTCTTCAATCCAAAAATTTTATTCAACTCACTGTTATTCGGGCAACACCTTCATAGTTCTCCCACCACGTTTTACGGTGAATAAAATGAGGGAGTCATATAAAATCGTGGATTTCACATTTGTCGAGCGAGGAAGTACATATACCCAAGTTGCACATAATTTCCCAGGGTAGAAAACGAGTGGCTCCAGTCCTGAACGCATTCACAATTCACTATACTCCCCACCCCCCCTTCTGCCCCTTCCATCTTTCTCACTGATCCTTTAAAACTCTTACATACATCCGCTTGGATATACGAGCAAAGATTGTCGCTGTGTGCGTATCACATGGGCCTTGAGGTCCGGCTTTTTACCGGATTCCACACACGGTTAATTTGTTTTTCGCGAAATCGCACAAACTACGTAGGCGTTCTTTTCTCTGCGTCTGCGGGGTCGTCGATAGCCCGTACATCGTAAACTCCACAGAGTCTCGTGGCCAAGTCAAGCGTCACATACGTACTTCGTAATGTTGGTAAAGTAGAAGGGGACTAAATATGAGGATGAGAAACTTGTATATTTGTGATTGTCTGAAATTTATCTGATCGTTTGATGTTTTTATTTTCTGTAGAGTCGATGAATATCAATTAAACATTTATCACTGCGAGCCCACGATTTTATCCTCAAACCATTCATTCAAAATCAGCCAGCTATATATATATCAACAGGTTTGATAATTAATGAACTCTCCCCTCCGGAAGAGATTTGAATAACGAGTCACTGACACGAAATCGGCAAATGTCAAACCACAATCACAAAAATACATCAATCCCTCCAAATACCAACTGCAATTCCCCTCCCATAATTTATAAATGGCTCGCAAGCTTCCACGAATTTATAAAAATCCAAGCAATCCCGAAATATTTATTCACAAAATAAAATATTTCCCAGTAAAACGATTATTTTTAGATGCTATCTGAAAATGCACAAATGACAACTGCGGAAAATTCATGTGACTCTGAAGGATAATTCCCAGACGCTTTTCATTTTTCTTCACGAGGGAAAAGTCCAAAGTTTTTCAGGGCCAGTGAGTGGAATGATGCTGAGTGTATAAAGAGCCTTGAACCCGACCCATGAAACCGAAGGCCAGTTAACACTAAAAATATCGTACCGGAGGCTTTTCCACACTGCAGCTTTTAATGATTATACTGCTGTGCAAGTATTCTGCATGACAAATACGTGAATTTTATTAAACTAAAGTGAATACGTGAATCACGCCTGTGATTCACTGGGACCCAGCTGTAACGAAAAAATAAATAAAAAGCAAGAAGGAGCAGTGAATTCAAGTACCTGTGTCTGCAACCCTCTCCCGTACTTCGTCCCTCCGTGAGACGTCAGATACTGCACTTAGATCAGAAATAAACAACAGTGTAAGACACAGATGGGCGGGGGTATATGTCCTTAATCGACGTACCTGCATTATATTATCATTAATGTTTAATTACAGTGCGGAATAATGTGTAATTAGTGCACGCGTAAAAGGATACTAAAACTTAATTTAGCGTGAGGTCAAGCCTCGTTAGGTGAAGATTATCAACCCATTGCAATAATTTTTTTTCCTCCCTCTCTTTATGCGGGGAAAAAAAATAACTGTCAATTAAAAGTCAAAATATTGCTTGGATTTTTCATACCTTATTTTGTTAATTTGTAACCAATAATTTATACCATCTGCCAATAAAATCACAATTATCGGAGCAATTATTGGAGTAAAAAGGAAGACGAAAACACTCTAGATAATCAAATATACACATACTCTGTAACACGCAAAGGAATACATTTAATCGCTTTATATACTGTACAGAATAGCCTCCTCGATCGTTGAGTCTGATATATATCGAACACTGGCCTGTATATATAACCCAGCGTATCCTTAATCAGACGACTTGCATACGTTATCCCTGAACGCTTAATTACTATAAATACTGTCCGGCGTACGGCGATGGTATGGGGTGAGTACAAGGAGAGAGGAAAAGGTAGAGCAAAACACAAAAGGGAGGAGAGAATGGGAGAGATCTGTTTTTGACTCGATGAGGAGAGGAGAGAGGAAAAGAGACCGGTCGGCGTATCTCTCGCGCCAGTAACTACCGTATGTTTCTATTACACACTCCTTGTTCGTGTGCCGCCCGCGCAAACAAGTTTTAACGCGTTTAAATCCTCATGTACATTAATCTCGAGTCCGGATAAACAGAATGTCAATACTAATAATTGTCCGGTCAGTTTATTAGAGAGGGCAATAAGGAATGGGAAGGGATTTAAGTTTTCATCCCATATGACGAAATAGCGACGAAGTAGTTTACAAGGCCAAATCGCGATCAGAAAAAATTTTAAAATTTATGATAATTGGGCAGTGGACTAACCCATCTAGATAGTGAGTAAATTCCGAAATACGCGGGAAGGTTATCTCACAAAATTTGGAATTTTCCATTATGAAATCTCTCGAACCGCCAGGAGAAATATAGCACGACCAAAGTTTCGGAAGAGGTCATTAAAAATTTCGCGTTCGCAGTCTTATGCCGGGGGTCATGCACGGTGTCTCCTGCGTATTTTGATTCGTCGCGTAATACACTATACGTACATATTGAAAAGATAAAATAAAGTTATGGAACATTTCGCGACCCATTCCTTAACGTAGGAAGTCCTCACACTCGAGCGCTCGAGGAGCTGACTCGAGTACTCGAGAACTCGAGGCGATGGCTTGGCCATCGGTTTCCGCCAAAAATGAAAAGTCTTAAGTTTCTCATAATTTTATAGATAACCCTGATTACCAATCTAATAAAATCGTCTGTCTTATCAAAATCAATAACCGCATTTATTTACTTTGAATAGTTTGATACTCCAACAAAAAATTCAAAAATTATTAATTCCTCATACTTTTGAACTGTAAAAAAATGTCTGATAATAGGAGTATTGAAAGACTTGCAATAATTCATACGACCATTAACATTTCTATTCAAGAAAAATTGTACAAGTTTAAAGAAGATATATATCCTCATCACCAGCGGTTCACTATGCAGCATGCGGTTGTTGGCAGCCCTGGGCAGGCTGGGTGCAACGCCACGACGGACCTTGAGCGATTATTTTACTGCGAAACGCCTCTCCCCTGGCTCTTTCGTACACGCGGCTTTTAAACTTGCCCACAAAATATACACTCACCTTCTCCTCAACTCAGATGTATTTTCGAATCGCCCTTGGCCGCGAGATAAAGATTTTCCTCGCCATTTTTCTCCCCCTTACGCCACTCATGTTTCGTTCCCCTTTTCTTTTCATCTATTTTTTTTCATTGAAATATACGTTTTGCGTATGCAGACTCATCATAGAAGATAAGACACGAATTTATGGTTATTTATATGTGAGAGGGGAGGAATTTTTGGCAGAGATTTTCAACACAAATTTTCTTGCCACTCATGCGATTAAATTCGATGAGGACGTACACACGAGAATTTCACGCTGAATGACGTGAAGATTAGGAAGGTATTTACGTATTGCTGCAGCAGACTTTATTATACTTGTGCAACACGTATGGATTTTCGCACTGTTTTTGAAAACAAAACGTAATAAACTATTTCAATTCCACAGAAAAACCTTCCGCCTCCCCCAGGATTTCGCGATGTGTATGCATTACGTATACTCGCTCCAAATTCCATTGTTTTGCTTAAATCGAAATCACGCGTTGAAAAAGGAGTTCTTCCGCGTTGGAGGTAAGTGGAGAATTTGCCGTTTCTCCCTGTTTTTTTTTGCACATAGAGCACACGTATCTGTGTACGATGTAATTTCCCATGAAATAGACGTTTGAAAATGGTCTTGGACTCGACGCATTTGGCTCAATTTCTTCGAGTGAGTGAGACCGCGAAAAATTCCCTCCTCACGGATGTTAACCAACTGGCGCTAGTTATTTACACAAGTGTGTGGTGGACAATTGTGCGGCGGTTTTGCATTTGAAAATTTATCTCCTTATTTTGCCCCCCCCCCCCTTTCTCCCGGTTCCTTCTATTTTTCTTAATTTTTCCAGGCTATTCGTTCTTTTTCTGTGCCTCGTTTACCCGCTGTCTTGGTCGATCGAGTCGCATCGCTGTGGCTGTTGGTCGTTGCCACTCTAGCAAACCGTCAGTTATTCCACTGGCAAAGTGCTCCGACCGATACGCGATCGCACAAGTGAACAACCTCTGTTGAGAGTTCATCCCACTTTGCGCTGAGTGTAGGTCCAGGTGAATGAGAGGGGACTGAAGCTCGTCGAAAGTATTGAACTCTATATATACAAAATGTGGTGCATGGTTGGGTTGAGATTAAAGTCACTATTGCACTCGTGAAAGATAGTTTATCAACTGAAATGTATCTTTCTATATAATAAAATTGTGAATTAAGGCAACACAAAAAAAACAGACTTAACAACGATTCAGGAGTAAAATAAGGGTTTCGGGTCACAATTAGGGACATAAAAGTTGTAACAGTCTTATGCGTATAATCTTCTAGCAAATTGGACTATTTGAAATTCATTTTCTTTTCATTGGAAAGTTTAGCTTCTGCGCAATTGTATACTGTTACAGGATGTTACAATTAACTGAGTGACAATTAAAGGCAAAACAGGCAGTCGCGATGGAGATTATAAGGAAGTGCAGCGAGCGAGTGTTGAATTTCACCTATAAAATTGTTTAGTGGGATTTTTTCGAGGGTAATTCTATGGACGAGTAATAATTATGAAGCAATGCGCACGATCATGCAATGATTTTACCTATTTATTCAAAGATAACAGGACCTCTGAAAATGAATTTCATCTTTTCTCATAGATAACTTTCCTCTGAATTGCCTTCTTTTTGCGAAAAACATCGAAATAAATTCGGATGACTGAATGAAGTCCAGAAAATTGGCTATATTATAATCGGTTAAGGCCATAAAAATCTCATGTGGCAGTCAAAAATTGATCATTCAACCAATTTTTCAACGTAACGAAATTGTAAACTTTAACCGGCATGAGACTAGAATAAATACCGGCCAAATTACTTAGTTGACCTAAGCCCAAATTTTTCGACTCGGGATAATTGGTATTTAAGTGCAGCTAGAAACCATCTTTAGATTATTTTGAGAATATCTTTAGAAAGGAGAGGTTTTGAAAAAAATGTTGAAAGACTTTTTTTGTAGGAAATTTTATGGTCCATAAAAAAAGATCCTCCGGTATTTTCCTCGCTCCTAGTTTCAGAAATGCTTTCGAGATAAACGGTCTGAATTTTTCGAGTCTCTTCTTTTTACCTTGCTCAAACATCAATGTATATAGTACGACTTATTCCGACCATAGCAGTTCCATGATTCATTTCTAAAAAATTATTATTTGATACGAAAATCCCAATAATTAAAAATACACTTGAATGATGAATTGCAATTCCACTATTAGAGAACTACAAAAAATTACCCAGTATTTTTCTGAAATTTTTATCCTCCGTACCAATTACCATGAATATTAATTGTCATAGGAAAACGAGCATAAGAATGAAATATGCCTCGAAGGAACGAACTCAGTTATCCTTGACATTCTCTCCTTGAATACTCTGCGAAAAACATTGCGGAAGGTCGGGTGTTTTAGCAGAATTAAAATGGAATGACGTCAGAGACGTGTGTGAATGCGACGGGCCCCCCTTCCAAAAAGAAATGTCAGGCCTATACGCACCGTCGCGCAATGATAAGAGGCCCCGGTGATCGAGTTATCGAGCACGACGACCTTGCGTCGACGCTCACTCCGGAGACCTATGAATATTTAAAAGTGCACGAGTTGGTTCGCCGCATAATATGAGCAAAGTAATTTTTCTCTCTCTTCTCTCATTTTTCGTGGAGATAAATTCATTTGTATTCATACATCGACAATTTATTTTTCGTCTCCAATAATCAACAGACAAATATAGACAATAAAGTTAAGCTAATGAGGTGTCAAGTGTTACTCAGCCGTTTGCAAATATTTGGTGAGAAAAGGAAATATGAAGGTAATGAAAAATTCAAATGTACGGAATGTCCACTAATAATCAAACTGTCTGTACGTTGTCTACTGGTGGAATAATAAATAATGCATTATTCTTCAATGCACGTTTGTAGCCGGTACGTAATGCATTCTCACCTCGTACGATATCCCTCGTACGATAGAGTCGCATCGTATATACTGAACCCCTCAATACATTCCCCTTTTCATCGATGAGATAAAAAATTTGGAAAAAATTGCGGAAAACTGAAGAAAATATTGCGTTGTACAATGTAATTGTGATTTCATGAGAGTATTTTGAAGAATTCCGGCACGTTTGGCTGCGCAGAGAAAAGGAGTTTTGGATTTTAAAAAATGTACTCCTGACGTTCAGGAATTGAGCAACAGTTCTTGGTAATATTTAACACTTGAAACTGCCTAGAACAGCTTTAATATATTCCCAAAGCTCTCGGAATTTTGCTCGAAAACCATTCAGAGAAATCATTTCAACATTTGTATCCAATTGAATTTTCAACAAATTGAAAATTCAAGAGAATTGTTTCCTGAATTCGTCAAATATTTCCAAATTTTCATTGCCGTGTAAGCCTGCTAATCTCTATTTTATAATTTGTTGCAAGTTTCTAGCAAACAAAATATGTAAATATCCCAGGGCAATGAGCGCTGAATTGTTTGAAAAAAATCGCGAACTGAGTATATCTGATATGCAGCTACGTCGTCACATTATCACGTAATTTTTTTCCCTCCATATTAAAAAATTGTCATTGTACAGTATACAATGTATATTGAAATAAGTAAAGCAAAAAAAAAGCTGAAAACATTGATGAATGTCGGGGCCAAGTCGAGGATGTAACTGACGATGAATCAACTCCCATTAAGTCAATGACAATGTCCGTTGCTTCAACACCACTTCGCTCGAGCGTAGTCCACTCATTTGTCATTTCAATGAGCCATTTTACAGCTTTCTCGATGTGCAATTCATTAATCGGTGGAAATTAGTTAAAACATTAACGAGTATCGATCGATGCTAGTGCTGTCAATCTGGGTTAGACAATCCGGAATTTATTGGTTGTCCATTTACCCTGCAATTGAAAAAGAACTGCGAGTCAGGTGAATTACCTGCGCATGAGACGCTCCCTCCCCTGGGTAATCACGTGAAACGTTGATTTTTTTTTTATTTCGCTTGAGAGGTACTTGGTGTCAGACGATAGAAACACAGCTGCCGGTGTATTCTCTTTTAAAGAGTAAAATATTCATGGAAAGCTCGGCGGAGCAAAATTGCATTCTATTTTTCTATTACTAGTGTAATGTGATTTATTTAATTTCGTAATGAAGGGGTCAAAGTCGATCAGGCCGATGAAAATCAATTACAATATGTTGTGGATATAAAAATTTAAGGGTAAACAAACAGTTGCCAATTGAGTGATTCATCCTGATACCTCCCATTATACCTTTCCAATGGACGTTCCTGTTATATCCCGTTATAAATTTTCTCCATAATGCCCCCTTTAATAATAATATTTTCCAACTTTTCAATAAACCAATGAGAAGTCCATTGAAACAATTTTCAAAAATCTGGAGTTATTCTGTCGACAACAGCTTAAGAAAATAATGTGTAATACAGTACATAATGAGCTCAATGGGAGATTTATGTATTTAATTCATTTCTGTTAAAAAATATCAAATTTTAAAAAAGAGAAGACACTCCGAAGACCCTAATTTCACACCATATCATTTAAAAAAAATTTTCATCACAGCAATAACTCGACGTTGGAGGTGTGAAAAATCATACTCTCCTCCTCTGAAAAACATAAAACTTACAATAAAATTTATTTATAAACCAAAAACATTGTAAATAGTTATAAACCCATTACATTAATAACATCGTGAGAAACTCATCTTGGAAACTCTGAGTGTCATGTCCCGGCATTACTAAAAAATCGTCAAAAAATCTGTAGAGGGGAGATGTGACCAAAGAAGAAAAAACTGAAAACATCGAGAGAAAACTGTTTTACGATTTTCAACGTTCCCACATTTAAAGGCGATATGTGACGACGGATAAAACCGTCGAAATACACATGAAGCATACGTATTTTCCCTCGTTGGATATTGCACTGGAAACCGTCTCGTTATTAATAGCTACTGCGCATTATCGTTCATGCGTGGCCGTGCGAGAAGTCAGGAGTCACTAATCTTCATGAATCAAGTGGCGATATGCGTTTATTTCGTATACCGCAGTGACTTAATTGCCACTTGTACTGTCATATTTTGTTTCGCCCACGATCATATTGAGAAAAAAATGAAACTGAATAATGATAAAGAAGTGAAGATTTATTTACAGTGCGAGAAAGAGAGAACGATAACGAACGTTAAAAAGAACAAATAATGGTGATAAAGGTGGCTAGTGAGGTCGATAATACTAATTCTCAACATTTTTCCACGATAAAGCGAGGACGATGCCTCTCAACGATATGCATATCGAAATGCATAATGGCGTCCAACGAATTGTACAGTCATTAGTGGTAGGGATGAAGTGATAAGACTAGCTGAGATACTTTCATCTCAAATACGACTTTCTTCTACTCCTTCGTACTCCAAAATTTTTGAACAAAGTTCAATGAGACAGTATTTGCTCATATAAATGGAGATCGAGATAAAGGGTATAAGGATTTCAATAGGAATTTGGGGTATTGATTTTTGAGAATAAATAAATGCACTTGGTTTTATTTTTAAATTATTTTTTAATAATTTTTGATAAAAAATGATATAAATCGGGTACTTAATAACAAGATAATAAGTATTATAAACAAGGGGGACTAAATACAAATGTACAATGGATTTTTTTTTCATCTCATTAAAGTTAGTCGTTAGCACAACTTCTTTTCATTTTGTTATTTATAGGTTGTAACTTAATAAACTAGGATCCGTAACTTAGAGACATAATTTTTTTTGTATTTTTCCGTGATTTTTGTATATAATGAATCGCTTTTTTATCTTTCATTACATTTTTAATGATAAAATCTGCCTATAATCCAGTCTAGTACGCCTTCACTGGTTTATATTGAAAAATAATGAAAAACTGGATTAATGAATTCATCGAATCATCTATCTTCTTTCGTAAAAACAAAAAAAAATGAATAACGAGAGGATGCATGATGGAAGAAATAATAAACAAAAGAAATGAGAGAGATAAGAGAGACTCGGTAGAACAGAAGAGGGGATAGAAAAAAAATATAATTGTGAAATTGATTTAAATAATAATAATTAAAGAAAAATCACATAAAAGCGTAAAAGAAAAATGCGAACAAAACAATATAATCCCTCAATATTATTCTTTCTCTACTAACGATAAGGTGAAACCAACGACAGTCATATATGCATTGCGAATTTTACATTGTGTAAAAATATTGCTACGTTCTGTCAGACGTTTTTCTTTAGTCACTTTTCTCTTCTATTATGATTTCTTTTTTAAATGACTCTGTTTATTGTTTTATATTCTTCCATTTTTTCTTCTTTTTCCATTAAATATCGTAACTCTGTTTGCAAAAAAATAGATAAACATACGCCGATCATCTGTTCATTATTTTCATTTTATGTATGTTTCTTGTTTTTTTTTACGTAGAAATTTTCGCTGAGGACGGTGACCCCTCAATCTCGCAGAAATAATATTGCACTTTGGTGTATTTTCCACATTGGAGCTATATTTTTCCCCGTGAAAACAAATACTGTACAATATTTTTTTTTTGTTTCCACTTGGCAATCAAATCACATTCCACACTTCGAAATCGAATGGAACTTGACTACATATTGCAACTGGGCCCTCAGCGGACAAAAAATTAAAAAATGATTCATCATTATTCAGGTGAAATCAGTGTTCCATGTACAAGTGGCGCAGATCGAAATATGGGATGGATTTGTTGAAATAGCAAGGACTAGTTAACGACATAATTTTTTTTTTCACTCAAATTATTACACCACACAGCACATTCTGCGAGCGCGAAAGGGAATTTCCGTACGCGTAAAATTTCTATTCTGCTCTATAATTAATTGTATCCAAAATATCTCAACGATGGTGAATTTTGATTCGATTTCTTTTTGATGGCGGATTCTACGAATGATGGCATCCAGAATTACGAGAACTTTACTTAAAATAAATTTTAAAAAGAAGGGCAAAGAAAATTTTGTTCATCATTCTAGAAATATCGCGTTATTTTTCAATACACTGATAAAGCCAACAGTATTTTTCATGCACTAGGAAAAGAGAAAAAAGTTAATTAAATTTTATTTTGACTTCTCCCCCATCGCCTTTCAATTGGACATATATACATACTAAGAATTTGTTAAAAACTACTACACATCTATCCGTTTATCAATCATATGACTTTTAAAAATTGAAAACCCTAATTGTAACACGATTTGAGTATCATTAGTGAGAAGTGTTCAATATGACGGTTATAATTAACTTGGGGGGAGTGAGGAAGGGGTTAGTGATGGGGGAGGAGAGAGAGGGGAAAGTGTAAATAAATCTTAACGTATTTGAGCATAGATTTGTAACTCGTCACGAGAATTCAACCGAGTTTATTTGTCTGAGTTTAAATGCGTTCTTTAGTGAACACTTCTTAAGATGATACTCATTAATAATAGATGATGTGAAGTTGGTACGAGGAATGAAAAGGCACTCATCAATCCGTGAATTGATATTCGGAAGCACCAGTGACGATTTAATTGTCAGAATCGAAACATTTTCATTCCTCGATCAAGTCAGCATCGTCAACTCATCAATAGTTTTTTTTCTTTATGTACTCTTCAACATCCATTTAATTGTTCATCCAAAAAATTGTTGCCACCCCTCTGTGAAATCTTTCACTTAGTAAGTCCTGTTGCTCAACCGATAATAATTCATTATTCGAAATTTTATGATTTCTTTTCTGCCACTGTTCGATCATTTCATTCTTGTTCATTTACGCTTTATTTACGAATACCATATAGACTACGAATAATTATATTCCTCTAATCACAATTTGCGCAAATAAGTAGTTTCACAAGGACAAGTAAGCCACAGAAAGATGATTTTTTTGTTTTTTTTTTTCATTTTTTTGTTTTTAGTTTTTGCCTTACGTAATTTTTAATATTTAGTGACAAACATTCTTTCGATATCTTATGTTTCTTTTAAATTTTATTTTGAAAAAACTATCAACCACTCACTTTACAATTCAAAATCCCACCGTTCAGCGAACTTTAGTCGCTTGTAAAATGTTTGTTTCAATTTTTTTTGGCACCCAAAACTCCTAAAAATACGACAATCAATAGATAATGAAAAAACCGCCATTCGTTGCCATCCTTCAATCTTAACCATTCCCTCCCAATCCCATATATGATCATAATTCATGAGAAAACAAATCTGAAATAGCGCCTGACCGTCAACGTTTCTTTAAAATCACGTAAAAGCGTAACATAAAACAACGACTCGTGAATTTACTCTTCTTTAATGCTTTCCCCTCTCCTCTCTCCCATCTCTAAAATTTATTTCATTAAACATTTATGAATTATTAACTTGCGAACGGTAGATGTACTGGCCATTTTCCTCATTCATATTTGGCATATCCGAGGTGGAAATTCCCCAGTGCAATAGGTTTTTCATCGATTCTCGAGTGGGACAAAAATAAAAAACAAACGAAAGTTAGAAAATGAAAATAAAATATAAAATCAACGATTAAAATGACAAAATCTGGGAGGATACGCTTGTGGTTCAGCCTGCAATCAAATTGATATGTCTTACGCGTGACCGAAAGAAATTTCACACTTCGACTATTTTGTATTCATTAGTTTCCTCTTATCAAATGGCAGTATCGATAATCATTTTGTATCGCTATTCACTTAATGATTGGGACGTATCATTTTATTTAATCTCGTCAACAACTGCAGTCATTGGCGTATCATGGTCTGATTTAATAGTTTTTTTTTCATGTATTGTTCCAGAAGTATTCACAGCCTGTATTTGTTGAGGATTTCTGTTAATTTTCACTATTCAGCTACACATTGCTACATGTTCGATACCTTGAATATTGTTTTTCTATGGATCATCCCATTCCAACTGACTCGAAGCAATTTTCAACAAGAAACTGGTCTCCCTCCCTGCCCCTCGAGAATAGATTTTTTTTTCAATAGTAAATGTGATTGTTCCGTGTAATATTGTATTGTTCAGTAAATTTTTTCATCTTGATCATGTTTTTCACTTATTATTTCAATTTATAAATAGACGTCTAATATTACTCTGTTATTTTTTTGGCCCTGTATTCAATTTTGTACAAAAGTTTCTTCTTCAAAACCAGAGTTCATTTTTCATTTAATTTTTTCCCCGCTCACTTCTCCTCCCCCTTTTCCGAACGCCCCTTAATTAATTCCCCCCCCCCCCCCCCCCCCCCCCATAAATTGCTCTTAACTGTTACCTCCACTTTGTTGAAACCTCCACTCTCTTATTCTCTCGTTTGTTTGCTCTATTATTCAATCACCAATGCTCTCACGAGTCCAATAGTTCAGATAAGAGAAATTAATTTCCGTGTGATGTGCAACATCTGAGTGCAAATGAGAACTAAAAAAAGTCAACGAAACGCGCTGGAATTAAAAAGAAAGAAATTTAAAAAAAAAACAAAACGAAATAGATAAAAATAAGCATTACGCTTAGATAATAAGGAAATGGTAGTGGGTGGCTGGTATTAGTGTGATAAGTGATAACGAATAAAGTGTTCATTAATTCATTAATTATTTAAGTAAATGTAAAGAACATGAGATCAAAGTTTGATAATATAGTTTCGTCAGCCGGATACTTTACTCCACGCTCTCTTGAATTAAAGAATTAAGAAAGAAAAAATCAAAGTAATAATTCCGACGGATGAAAACAATTCTAAAATCATAGAGAAACATTCGAAAGTCATTAGATGGAAACAGTAGAAGATAATGTCTCCTCAACAGCGACAAATGATAACAAATTATTGATAATCACATCGAATCATTTCCCTATGATAACCATTATCCATTAAACGCTTATCCTCCTTATCGTAATCATGAAAATTCAGTAATCAAATGGAATAAGAAAAGCAAGATAAGCCGGTTATAGTCATTGCTCTGATACTGAAAAAAAAAAAAAATTTACAATTCAAAATCCTGTTTCTTTCAATTGACAATAATTTTATTGGCCTTCAAAAACACGAAAAGAAAACGACTTGTCTCACGTATAAATTAATAATAACACTTATCTCTTCACTCCATTTAGTTCCCTGAATCATTACCATACCAAGGATTTCACGCTTTCGGCGGAAAATGGTTGTATTTTTTACTCAGCCGCCAATAACTCTCAAACAATTATTGTTTCATCAATCAGTTACAAATCATCAATATGACTGAAAAAATGAAGTACAATACGCATTGTACAGCACAAGAAACTCACCACTCACAGCGGCAACAACGTCACTTCAGTACTTAAAACTTAGGATTGCTTTCTAAGGAGTGTTATATATTACTGAATATGATTCTACCGATATACACAACAGAGAGAAATACGTGGATAGTAAATAACAGGCGATCCGCGGACAAGGCACAATCTATCATTCAAACTTTAGTGTCAACTATTTTGTTATCAACAAAATACTTCAATACTCGCCATGTCCACGATAACCGCTGCAGTTCACCAACACTCTTCCCACCTTTCCTTTCGTACAAAAATGGTATCCTTAAGAAACTAGTATACTACAATACATATACAAAAACGTTTTATTTATACTCTGAAATTGAAGTAAATAGGGTATAACTTGTACAAGGATGACCAAACTCTCGCGAGTGAAGAAGAAAAATCATTACGAGTCCATATTACATCTCGCGATAATCACTAGATTTCCTTTTCAACTTTATATTCTTTGTTTTTTTTTGTTGTTTTTATTTCCAACTATTTCTCTATTATCGAGCATTAGGAAGAGAAATGTCGATGGGAGAGCACGACGGGGAGGGCAGTGAATGGACTTGAAACAACTCATCTCTCGTCTTTTTCCTCATCACCGTAAAATCGGAAGTATCCCGAATGAGACCCACGGAAGTTCATTAGTCGTGATTTATCATCGAACTGCTGAGTACTCGAGTACAACTGGAATCGTTACCGCTTCTCCTCATCCACACCCTCGTCGTCGTCTCAAAAGCTGCCCCACTCATTGTTCAGACCAATGTCTGAGAGCATATCAGTGACATCTGGCGTCGATGTAAATTCAAAGTGCGAACCACTGCTTGAACTTGCAGTTTCAAACGTATCAAGACTCGACATATCAATGTCCAAGCCAGGTGGTATGTGAAAGAGATCGGTGAGTGAATCGAGATCAGCTAAACTGCCATCTGATCCTATTGGAGTTGTCTGCTCCTCCATTTTAATGATGTGATTACTGGATGAATGTAAGCTCGGTAGCATTACATTCGTTGACTGGGTTGGATTGTCCATGGGCTCCTCTTTGACAATCATAAAATTATCAAGATGGCAATTGTTATTGGGCGGACACTGGAAGTTTCTCGTCAATGTATCTATTTCTGTGTAGCCACGCACAGAGGATAACAGCCTGTCACTCATCGTGAATTCGTGATAATCCAGATCTGATGCCTCCTGTTTTATCTTGTGTCCGGTGATTACATCTGGTGAACCACCGGGTACACTGGTAGTTGTCACGATACTCGTAACACAGTCCGAGAAATTGTCCTCGTAAAAGCTCGCCGATTCTGGCGAGTCTGGTGTATCGCAGGATGGACTACTGGGTACTTTGGCAGTGACGATTGGTGGTACAGGTGTATAGTCTACCGGTGATGGCCTCTTGTCAAGAGCTAATCTTATCTTGAGCCTCGATACTGAATTCGTTGTGGGATGAGCCTGAAGCCTCTTAACTGGTGACTGTGTATTATTATTCGAGTCATTTCTCGATTTGGGTGATACTGTTGTTGTGCCTGTAGTTATCGTTGGACTTGTGGATGCTGATGATGGGGATGATTTCTTCATCTTTTTCACTTCTTTTATTTTTGGCGTTGTGGCTGGCTTTGTCGTCTTTTTCCTTGGACGATATTTGTAGTCAGGATACTCTATCATGTGCAATCTCCTCAGTCTCTCGGCCTCTTCTATGAATGGCCTCCTCTCAATCTCATTGAGAGTCTTCCAGCGACGTCCAAGGCGTTTACTTATTTCAGCATTGTGCATGTCTGGCTGAACCTCGCAGATCTTTCTACGTTCAAGCTGAGACCACACCATGAATGCATTCATCGGCCTTTTGATGTGATTTGGATTGTTTTTCTTAGTCTGAAACATAAAAAATCATACAATTCTCATTATTCACCATCATCAATATTCAATTGGATTAATAATTCGATGTGTGGAGAAGAGATGTGAGGTCATTTCAGAAATGAAAAGCTGTCAATTCACAAAAATAAGATTGTCACAAATTTTGCTCACATCACTAGTCGGGCTAAATATTCATCTCATTACTAGTTAATCTAAGTGCCACGTGGCCTATGGTATTTCCGGATGGCAATATGGGTCAAGGGGGGGCTCACCTGGACATTAATTTGAATTTAATAAAGTTCAGTCAATACAGTGCACCCACACCCTCTCAATCACTCCATTCAATTTAATTGACTTAATTTTTACCCCGTTTAACTTAATTAACCGTCTCTCCCCTCGTATTTTCTCCTTCATTTCTCCTACCAAACACAACACCTGCTACAGGATCAACGACCCGCAACGCAAGATTTCTGAGAAGCAAAAGGGGAAAATAAAAACTATCAACGGATACCCGAATAGTGGATGAAGGAGGAGACGAGTGAGGATGGCGCCGGCGTCGGGGCGCCAGTCAGCTGATCAACTTGATCTGACCGTATGCAACTGGCGACTGTCCGTCGCGACTTCGCTGACTAGTTTAGTGTGAAAAGTGCTTTTGATGTACTCATCTTCCAGTAACGAAGACGCTTCAGTATTCAACATTATCTCATGTATCATCGAAATGCCAAGAATTGGACAACAAGGGTGGCTCAGTTTTGTTCGCCCCCCCCCCCTCTCGTCGTCAAGAAAAATCCACGTCATTATATTATATCCCGGAAGTCATACAAATTGCGCAATAGAAGGTCATTGTCTTTAGGGCTTTCTTTCCCGTCTAATTCTCGGTATTACAGAAGGAACCGGGCAACGTTCTCACGACAACTTTTGTCACCTTGTGGAAAACTCGTCATGCAACCGGCGGTGTAAATATAATGCCTCTTCTTCTGACCATTCTTCGGTTCGTTCATTCGTAATACCAAGCAATCCAATGGGATAAAGGATAGGATGAGAAAAGATATAAACTAACTGGCGTAAAAATACACAACGGTGCAAACCACAGTAATGGGGAAACGCGCACCGATTACACAAGTGGGCGATGAGATATAAAGAGTGGAGCTTTTGTATCATCAAACCGAAGACTTTTCATCCATCATTGCATTACGATGCAACTCGTTCTTCACTTCTCATTCTCCCTTTGACTTGCAGTGAACCCCCGTTTTGTCTCACCATGAATGGCACGTACGTGGAGACCAAGGTCGATCCGCAGAATTGCTTTATTCAATTTCCGAATGATACAGAGAAAAAAATATCAGAATGAAGGCTCTTTATTCAATCTCCCCTCTCCCCATTTATTCCCATTTTTTTGTGTTGTCCCTAGACGTCAGCTAACTACGAGTCACTAAATTTTCGCTGCTATTGTCAATTTCCACGTTTTTCATGTAGTCATTGAAAGACGAGTAAAAGTCGTTAATGATGAAAAGGTGGCACTGAATAAGTTTATGGGATTTCCTAAATCAATTTAATATCACGTTTTATATGCTGCACCCGTCGGGCTTCGATGAAAAAAAAAAAACGAAGGGTTTTTCTCCTTCTACATTGTCATCCCCGGATAATCCGTGTGCAACAGTTGCCACGCTGTGCAGCCATACACAGTAGACACTTTTACTACTTTTTTTTCTGTTATCTATAGATGTATGTCTGGAGTCGAGTTTTTCACACCCATGAAACTTTGTCGTTGGGGTGGCACACCTGCATCAACTTTTCTCATGCGCTATTCTTTAATATACATCGACCCTCTGCTCATCCTCGCTCGTAAAGAGACATTGCCACGTTAAGTCAGATCTTTCTTCACATTACACTCTTTAAATACATGTTTATCTAGGCTCCCAAGAGGATGGGCTGATTGCAACAAAAGTGGACGCTAAGAGGTGTGAAACTCTAGGTCTTCATTCGATTCTTCTCCCCTAGTACACACATACGATATTCGTTTAGAGTCTATCGCTTCGTCACGCTTCAATTTGATGGATAACGAGAAAAATGAATGGAAATGAATGCCAGTACTTGTGATCATTGTGCCTAAACGGTCGCAATAAATTCTAAATGTCTCCTTGAATTTTTTTCAATAGCAAATGTGCATGCGTGATATAGACTGCTGGAATTTTTCTGGAACATTAAGCAATAACTACATGTGAATTTTCCATATTTATAAAATCGCTCATCAAATTTCGTATTCAATTGAACGTTGAAAATTATCGAACTTTTCCTGTTAGATTTTCATTGAAATTTGAATGATAACTAAAATATAAGATAACTGACTTCTCAAACCATTCCATAATTTTAATAATCCTACCGGTTTGACAATTGCCATTTCTTTGAATTAGAAAAATCTAACATTCAACTCAATCGATTTTTATTCTCTTTGAATGTATTTAACACCCAAAAATGATTATACCAGGATGTGAATTGAGAATGAGTCCACGTAACTGGAAGCCCCGGGTTCGAGTCCCAACCGGTAACCACAACATTTTTTCTCTCTCAATCCTCAAATTCTAATTCTCCGTAAATTTATCTTCAATGTGAAACTCTAGGTCTTCATTCGATAGTTAACCCCCCGGAACCACACACAATAGTCGTTGTAGGTCACGTTGCACCTATTCAATATGCAATTTGAATAAATGTTACGATCATTGTGTATCAAAATTCAGAAAAAAAAGAAAGACCACGATTCAGATCCACATTGATGATTGCGCATGGGAAACTAGTGAGGGGAAACATAAATGATGAAGGAAGGAAGCGAGAGATATAAGTGTGCCAAGGCAATTAAACCGTGAATATTTCATGATGGACCCACCTGGTTCACTCAACATAAGTCAATAATACATATGTGCCTGCATTAGATGACAATGAGTAGTGATTTAGAAATGATCAGAATCCGACGCGCCAGCAAGGTCTTCCACATTAATAATCATTCCCTCGCCAGCGCATGCCTTTGTTTTGCCCCCCTCCCCCTCCCCCTCACCCCGCCGACTTTCCCCCACACTGCACTGCATATAGATTCATCCAATCCATTCTACCATACCTTACACACAATAGTCGTCTCCAGTCTTTTATTCAGAATGAGGGAGGTGCAGTTTTCAAAATCCACATAATAACACTTTGTCCCAGTTTACGGTGCTATTTATTACACATAACTTCTGATTTTTTAATGATCGACGAACATCAATTGTTGAAAAACTTATAATGACTATCTCTCAGAAATGTTTCGTTTCTGGGTCTTTTTTTTCTTTTTCCACATTGTCGAACTCGATACCATGAAATTATCATACTAGATGAGGCTAAGCAGTGATATGCTCGGTGTATCGTAGTTGAGTCTTCCAACAACTGCTAGAATGAATTTTTTTTTCATCCATTAAAACTACCTACTCACTGGGCGAAGGGGTTTGAATATTTTATGTGCACGTAATGCACGATACTACTGACGTTTGTATTGCTCTCATTTTCGGCTGTTACCATTTTCCATGTATATTCAATAGCCCGAAAAAGGTAAACACCGAGGTTTATTAGTCGCTTGCATAACGAATGAGTTGATTTACACAGTTTTACACAGATACTTCTCAATCGCGACATTGAGCGCTTAAATATAAAAAAAACGATTGAATAAGAATCTAGGAGCCACGAAATATCAGCATTTTAAAACAAATCAACAATCGATATTTATTGTGATTACTTCTTCTATTGAGAACCTAATTAAAAATGTAGATAGAAGAGACAAAAAATGTGAGGAGTCATAGCAAAAAAAAGAGGCGGGAGAGGGGGAAGAAACACTACATGTCCTTTCATTCTGGATTTTAATTCACTCCTTCTACGGAAGGCGGAAAGAAAAAACTCTAACGAAGGTTGAAACCAAGTTAAATTATGCCCAACCGCACGCGTTCACGTACGCACAATTGATCCTTTTGCCTGTTGGCTCGGTCAACATACATATTACAGTCTCGCGGCGTTTTACATTGGGCCCCCGAAGGCCATGATACCGTGTTTGAGATGCAGGCCTGTCTCTCTATGTGACCTTAGTCTCCTCACTTCCGTCAGCTGCGGGCTAATGGTGAATAATATATAATCATACACACGTTTCTCCTTTTTTCTCACATTCTTCTCCTGAAATTTTTTATCTCATTACCCATGTCTCGGCTTTCGATACAATAATGGTAATATAAAAAATTGTATATCCAAATCGGGTAACCACTCAACTCGCCAAATGTGTTGACCAGTCTTTTTCCTGTCTTTTTTTAATGGAATGCTGGATAATTCATCGTTGAGTGGTAAAAATCCCGGAAAAAATTATTATTCATCATCAACGCAATTAGGTTCTTTTGGACACACGATACGATAAATTCGTTGGATCGTTGGATTCTTCCTTTACGACGTAAACGAAAATAATTCTAATAACCCATTAATATTTGTACTCCTGCACCGAGAAAACCCCATACTTTTGTCAACCAAATATTCTTTTGACAACAATTTAAAGGCAGTTTTAAAAAAACTGTCTGCTCTGTATAACCTTCGCCAGAAACTAACAAAACTCAGGGCGAAGTAATATAAAAAATATGCCAGCGTGTGAGATACGCAGATCCTGCGTATTTCACGCGAGTGCCTTTAGCCTCGGCCTATAAAAAATCGATCGCAATGTTCGTAATTCATCAGTTCTAATTGGAGAATTCATTTTTCTGATTATACATCAATTCAATTGAGGTTATAATTATTTTTTTTACTTATACGATAAAGTACAACCGGTGAAAGGATATTTGAATGAATGAGACTTTATAATTCGAGCCGAGGAGAGTGTTATCACGCTCATCGTAAGACCTTATTATCGCCGATTTTAGAAGTATTCATGGCAATTGAAGAGTGCAAAGAACGTCTATTCCCCACGCACGCATAGTACATACTATTTTTTGTGAAACACTACGGTACTATTGTTCGCATCTATTCAAGACGAAATTTGCTTTTCAAAGTTAGTGAAACGGAATGCCAGCCGGAAGGTGTCACTGGGGTGCATACAGAGTTAACCCATTGGGTCCAAACTCAAGGATCGTGACGTTTGCACACACAAACGTATTGCAAAGTGCTCTTGAAATTCTCCTCTCCAAGTTGGTTCAACGCACGTCCCTAGAAACACAGAATTGTCATTTCGTACGAGTTGAAACGTGAGAAAGCTCAGCAATTGGATTTTTTCCATTCCATTTCCTTGTTGTTTTTTTGTTTTGTTGTACTTTGAATGTCCATGGGTTTTTCAACTTCACTACTGAACGTGAATTCGATGTATTACAGGTGTCTGAAATACCTGCATAAAGTGCAGTACGAGAGCCCTATCAAATACATGGAAGGAAAAAGGGAAATGTGTAATGCGCTCCCGTGACTATTGTTGCGGTAGGTTACACCGGAAATGGTAAAACAAGCCTATCGCGATTACAGGGGGAAATTACAGAGGCGACAGAGTCTTAAACGGAAGTCGTATAACTGCTTGCTTATGGGGTATAATAGAATGATTTATCGGTTTGTCTGAAATTGTTTTATGAAGAGAGAAGTATGGGTGAGGTGCGAAAAAATGAAAAAGAAACGGATCTAAATAATTCCACGATAATTTTTTTTCTCTTCCATTTTGTTGTTTTTTCAATTCATCGCATCACTCCCCTTCTCGCAGCGAATTGCCAACCTTGAGTGTCATTCTGCAGTTATTTTTTTTGCACTGCCGAAAGAGGCAAAAAAATCATTGCGGCAGAGAAAAAAGTGGACAAGAAGGCAACGAGACTAAATGAGGTAATTTGAAATTAGTCAGGTCTGTTATCTCTGCGCTGCGATCTACTTGTAGACTAACCAGTGCGAGCATGCTGCTTGTCTCTCTGCTGGTGTAAAGAAAAATTATGAAATCGTTTATCACGACCAGATCGAATGCCCGTAGAATCTACTTATGCCAACGTGATGAAGACCTTGAAATCACACGAGCGGATCGATTGGTCTCTTGTCGCTTCTTTTGTTCTCCTCCTCTTAATTTGCGTATCTCAACTGGGACGCCAAAAAAAAAATATCATCATGAATTCGCGTGAAACCGATGAGGACTACTGAGTAATCGAGCGAGAATGAAAGAGAGAGAGAGAAAGAGAGAGAAATGGCAATTTGTATTTTCTACGAGACATTTTGACAAGTTCAATCCTGCCTAAGAAATCACAGCGAATCAACGGATAAACACCTTCGACGGATAATGATATGGAGATAAATGACAGAGGGGGAAAAAAAAAGTCCCGCTTCATAGTATTTTAGTGCCATAGTCTTCCTTGCAAGGAATATTCTCTTTTCTCTAATTTTCTAAGGAAAAGAGGAAGAATTGAGGCGTTATTCTATCCTGTTTAAGAAAACAAATATATAAGTTAACCACGTAGGCCACCGGCTAACTTCTCGTACAAGACTTATTCGTCATTGGTCAATACAATCACATACGTTCATATTCGGCCCAGGAAATTCAAACACGGCCAGCGCAATCGGTCTCGATGTTATTAAATTGGAATGACCATTATTTAAGTGAATTATGCGAACAGATAGTCCTCTAGGCAAACTCTTTATTGCTTAATCTAGCCTATTTTTAATAATTATGAGCACACACGTGAGAAGAAACAATCCTATTATTCTTTACACAACGATGTCAAGACATAAAATTCACCTCCATACCTTCCGCAAATTACCATATTCGCGCGCAAGATCAACGTTATATTATGTATAAAATTGCAAATGTCGAGTCATTAATCGCTTTAGCACTTAGTACTTGAATTCTCGTATTTTTCATTCCCCCACTCTCTCTCCCTTCATGCACCGAGTTTTCAATGTTCAATTTAATGTCAATGTATGATTCATCATCCATTACTTCTATATTGTGCTCAAATTCTCAACTCAATCAAGTCGACGCTAATTATAAAAACAAATTATGATGAGAAAAAAGTGCCGGTGAGGAAGGAAAAAAACAAATTACTGAAAACGTTAGGTTCTTGGAATAGTCATACACGTTGCTGTTTAGTGTGTGAATGGTGTCATGATTCGACTTATTGAAATCAAACACGGATCACAGAGCAACACCACTGGGGCTATGTATTATCGGCTAATCGGTCTCTCCCTCTCTCTCCCAGTCGAGGCCTTGAATCTCTAATGGCTGATTTTTTCAGATGTACACCTCGGCAAACTCAACTGAATCTCTGAATTATAACTTGCAGCGATGTGGATACACTCGAGGTGGAGTGTCTCGGCTTTCTATAATTTTCATCTTTATTTTCGTCATTACAATTACTCCCACCTCCATAATCATTAATTTGTCGAAAAAATAAATAGTAAAAAAGTTATTGAGTGAGAATTGATGTTGTGAAGATGTTTCTGCGACTATTAACCCCCTGTACATCGATACCTCATAGGAATCAAAGAGCTCAAGAGAAATTGAGGGATTTAAGGGAGCAAAAAAAAAATCGATGAGCGAAATCGTGCAACGACGCAGCAAAAAGGTATCCAACTTCGTGCGATGTACACTCTCAGGGGATTCTCTCTCGTCTTGTGAGAGGATAGATTTTCTTCGTTCCTCTCTTATCGTTAACTTCTAACCCGACAGTCAGGGGTGGGCGGGTCGGTTACCATTCCCTTTCCCTCACCCTCCCTGCCACTCTCTCTCTCTCTCTGTCTCTCTCTCTCTTTCTCTCTTCCCCCATCGGTATTTTCCTTGACCGACTAGCGAATGACTTTCATCCGTAGTTTGATGTTATACCCGCAACTCGCAATACCCCATGGAGGATCGTATACCCAATATATACCCGTGAACCGAACCGAGCGTGACCGAGGTAAAAACGCGAAGGTATTTTTTTATCTTCCCTCAGTTGCCTCTCGTACTTTTTTTCATTTTGTCTCACTCACTATTTATTTTTATCAATTTTTTTTATTCATTTCTCAAAACAAGTCCCGCCGGATGTATACTTGGGAAGAGTTACAGTGTAGGTTTGTACTGCCCTCGAGAGAAGAAATCTCCAACAACTTCTACCGACATATGGCGATTTCAAGATTACCATTAACCACACGAGTGGCTCACTCGTGCAATACAAATTTACTGGCCTTAGAATAGCGATTGACTATAAAATTTCCTCCAAGTAGGTCAGAGGCAATAGTAAAAATAGGTATAGAAATGTATTCTTTCAGGATAATTTAACCAGTTTTGTTTTCCCTCCTGGAGAGTACATTTTTTTTGGTTGTTACCTTTCCGATCTAGTTTACTATAACAATTACCTACCCTCTTAAAATCCATGAACTACAAAAAAAGAACACAGTTGTTTAAAAGTCATTTCAATCTTGGCACAATAAATTTACTTATTGATTCTACCATTAACCCACTTCCAATACCCAACGGGGAAAAAGAAAAAATATTACAAAGTCAATAACAGATAGTTAACCACGTTAATATCAATTAAATACCCATTCAATTTCCCCACAAAATTAGATACTGAATATTCTGCAAACACGTGCGGAATTTAATCGAAATTAATAGGCGGACGGGCAATAATTAACACCCAACGAGGGTGCGCAGACACGAGCATGAGGAAGAAAAGAATAAAGAGAGATAAAAAAATGCACAGCAGAAGAATGAAGGAAGGAAAAAAATGGAAAATAAATGACGCTCCCCCGGTGCAAGAGAGGAGAGATAAAAAAATGAGAGGGCAATATAAACAGCACGCGTCTTTCGCGCGCTCTCGCACCACCGCCTACACACGCACACACATCCAGAGAACATCACGAAACCCCGTGACTCGATAAACCCAACGTCCTCGGTATTAGTTGTTTGAATATTGCAGTGCGTGCAATTCACATTTGCGACGCGCGCTGAGCGTGATACTATGCAATATACGATATTTAGTGGCAGACAGAGCGATAACTTGTCCCCTACCTCCGCCACCTGCTGCCCAATCCCAATCGCACCCGAGGGCTTGTAGAGAGTAGTGGCCCCCGAAGTTATATTTTTCCACGCTTACTTTGCATTTTCCTCCACGATCATTAGTCCCCGGACTTTTTCATCATTATTGTGAATATTATCGTAAAATCTTTGCATGTAAGTCATTGAAAAAAAAAATTGCAATGAAAATATCGCTCCAGCCTTACCCCCCTTCGGAAAATGGCTCTGTTCTATTTTACATTATTATCAGGCATTAAATCGTTTCAAGTTTTCAGCGCAACACCCACGCCCCGTCACTCTTCAATCCCCGAGAGGAAGAAAAAAATTCGAAACATAGTTGCGGCAATCAAAAATTCAATAATTATTCAGATGCAATATAACTCGAGCCCTAATAATTTGCTAAAGTGTCATGAGATTATGCAAATTTTTTCCAAAAAGTGTGAAAAATCGAGACTGGAGACCTCAAACCCGCTCGAATGTCATTTTTCAATCGTTTTTTTTTCATTAAACATGGAGCAATGCTAATAAAACGGGATTCTCGTCGGATCAAACTGAGAGACATTATAACGTTATACAACGCACAGACCCAGGGAAGGCGCTGAACAAATGTCGAGACGAGACGCGAGAATTAAAAGTCTCGCAAAAGAGAGACAAAAACGTGAAGTGAAAAAGAAAGAGAGAGAAAGAACTTGTGATTTTCCCACGATCTGGCGGCGTGCGCGCATGGAGTACCTATCAGATGTGATCTAAGTGCCGTAGATTTTTGCATCGATCAAGATAATCTATGGCCCCTTAACGATACTCAACTTAACTCGCTCAAGCCTCGCCTGACTACACACAAACACACCCCTGGTAAGTAACTCTGGGCTATTATTTTTATTTTCCCTCAGCAGTCTTCCTTTTCAACGTCTTCGGCACACTGAAGTCTCCTCCTCGCCTCGGCCCCCCCCCCCCCCCCCCCCCCCCCCCCCCCCCCCCCCCCCCCCTCCCCCCTCTTCTCGTCTCACTCACTTCACATCAGTTCGGATTTACCGTGGTAAAGTTTTCCGACAGCTCCCAACGAGTACCCCGAGGGTTTCAGCCAAGGCCAGTATCAACGTGAAAGACGATGCTGAAATATTGGGTGTAAATTTTTCCCTTCGTCATTTACAAGTATTAATTTGTGACGTAAAGAAAAGTTAAAGAATTAGAGCAACTGCTATTATGCGCTGACGAAAGCACACCTTAATATATCAAATTATTGAGTAACTCGTAAGATCGAAAGATTCTGAATCAAAAATGCCAGACATCATTGACTGATAATTTTTTTTTCCATCGTGACGGTTTTTCTCTCAATTACGGAAAAATACGATGAATTATTTGAGTGACTCAATAGTGCACAAATGTGTAAAAGCAAATCACATTACAATTGATCATTAAATAACCTGGATAATTCTTCATGAATCATCAATCGATTGCATTTTTATTGAATGGTAAGATTCTTTCTGAGTTCCATCTACCCCTCCCTATAATTGTGCGAATAATGCAAAATAATTTTTAATTATTTTCAATTTTCTCATTTACTCTCTCAAGTTGATTATAGACATGGGAAAAGGACAAATAGTGTATCTAGATGCTCGCCCTCCTCCTTCTTAACCTACATAAGTGCACGATCTCACTCGGTACGACGACCGGTGTTGTTGTATCTGAAAGTATAATGCCCCGTTGTTAACAGCCACCTATTAGCATACGCCGGCGTCTAATAACCAACACAAATCCGTCACGATAGATCGGAATTGCGATGCCCTTGTCCCGCACCCCGTTTTGATAATTGCATAATAGAATCATCAGTTCAGCATTTTTTTTGTCAAGAATCAACTGCATCTGGCATTGGCGTTAAAAAAAACAATATCAACTTCACACATGACTGCTGATAAGCTCATTCTAATCAATAATACATTCAAATGAAATCAAAGACTTTGCATTTATAATTCACACGTCGGTCCGAGGAAAATGTGAAAATGAAATATTAAAAAGAAAATCATCGAGCAGTTCTAATGGAATCATTACAACCAAATCGAAACTGTGCAGACTATGTAAAACAATGTGCCCCAGCAGACTATGAAACCAAAAGAGAGACTATCGCGTGTACATGCGTAACGCGTTACATCCGCACCCTCCGAGGAGAAGGAAAAATTATGAAATATAAAAAATCCGCATAAATCTTAAAGGTGACCGCGCACTCAAGCTCGTACCATAAAACTGTCACTCAATATCATGCATTAACTAGGGAGCTCAATCTCTCCTCCTCCTCTCCCCCCATTACCAAAACTTTACAGTTGTTGAGCGTCGGCTCCCCTGTACCTCAGCCAAATAAAAAAAACAATAATCCTCTAAAAAGTCTGCAATGACTTGCTTATTATTCAGAAGAGAAGAATATCGAAATGAAAAAGTAAAAAATCATTCACAAAATTATCGATGTACTGCATGATGAATTACCATGGAAATGAATCTATCCAACGGAAGGTATATAACGGTAGTTGATAGGTTCGAGGAATCGATTCAGCAAGAGGATAAAACCTAATACACGAATAGGAAGGCGCATCCCGCTCGCGCGATTGCCTCCTCCCTCCTCATCCACATACAAAACCCATTCGCTCTATCCAAATGGCTCACTGCCTCGGGATGTCCCGGAATTATCGGTACGAAATGGATAGAGAGAATTAAAAAGACCAGAGGTTTTCTTAGTCGGTGAGTTGTGTGCCTGCACCACGCTCGTCCTCGTTCCACGCGATTAGCTACGTTAAAGCCGTGGCAAACCCGGACGACTCTCTTGCTTCCAATGTTTTTATTTTTATATACCCTCCCTAATAACCAACTGGATTATCAAAATAAAAACAAATAGGGTGTAAGGGTCAATGAGAATGTAGAACGACTAAACAGGAAGTTTTTGGGTGAGTCAAATATTTGAAAGAGGGGAAGGACTGCTTGTTGGGAATAGCTTGTGTATTTCAAGGTGATTGCCATAGGGTTTTTTTACTCGCGTCGAGTTGAAGTCATAGTCGACACGAGTAAAAAATACTCATGATACTAGCTGTGAAGGATATTTTTTTCCAGTGATCTTCACTTTTGTCCCGTCCGAGTATTGGTATTGATGGTTCCCTCAACTCGTGAAAGTGTCAATCACTACGACACAATAGTGTTCATACCTAATGCCATAGGCTTCTTTTTTTTACTTGCGTAGTTGACCAGCTCGAGCCTCGAACGCCAACTCCGCGTGAGTAAAAACCCCATTGCAGTCGCCCTGAAATGTAATATCTTTATACGACCTCTCGCGATTTCTCGTCTGGAAATTGATACTGCCTACATCGCCAACTCGAACACTTTAAAATTACTACAAAAAATACTGTTCCTGGGCTGTTTCGATGGGCCTTTCGTACTCGTATGGCTGACCAGTTCTACGGTTCGGATGCCAACAGCACGCAAGTAGAAAAAGCCCATCGCAACAGACTGGAAAAATACTGTTCCATGAGCATTTTCACTTTTACGAGTTTTACGAGTTTGGTGAAGGCCCAATCTTCGGAGGAGGAAAATTCAAGAGCAAAAAAATTTGAATCTGCATAAATAGATGCGTTTAAAAAATGGTCGCTCGTTAAAGATGACTAAACCGTTTAGTTCTGCAAGAAGATGGAAATTTCACGTACAGTGGTTAGTAGTTTTTAGGTTACTGACGTTAAATTGAATTTCGGTATTAGAAAATTTTATATTTAAGCTTTACGGAAACGGGAAAACCCAAGTTTTTCAATCTCTTTAAATATTGAATCGAAATATGGATAATCAACGTTAAATTACGATGAATTTCAAAATTTCATTGAAACTATAGAGCGATAAAAATATCGAAATGTACTAAAAAATTGAAAAAAAATGCGTTAACATTCTGTTAAAATTAACGTTTGTTAATATTCTATCAGCGCCCAGACCTGAATTGCCGTTCAACATTATTCCTTCATTTGAGGACGTATGGACTTTTTAATTATAGGTTCGTTGATCCCAAGAGGCTAGTCAGCTGACCAGCGACATCCTGACCGATTGCGATAACTCAAAGTGGGGCAATGCAATCCGATGCAGTAGAATAAAAATTATCCAGCAATGATTATAGTGAACCAGGAGATATCAGAACGCATTTACATCCGGCCCCTCTTCAGAGTCCGCGAAAGTGAGTATGAATATATATATTTTTTTATAACAAAAAATAATAATAAACCATAGTTTCTTAAACTATATACAACAGCAGGAGAGATTAATTGTGAGAAAAATACATGAGTAATGAATACAAGAGAGAGGAAATTGCGTTAGTCCATAGTTTTATGCACAATTATATTATAAATAGTTCTTCTACGATGAAGGATCCAAGATGAAAAGCAAATTATCGTTTTGCACGAGCGGAAGGAAACACTTTCGACAAAACTGCATGAGGAGCGAATTGCCTTTCATTATATTTTTTCTTTTCTGTTTTTTTTCCACAAATAAAAGAAACAAAAAGATGGACAAACATTAGCAGAGGTGGGGTATAATTTAACGATGCAACGTATGATGAAAATAAAATCTTTGTGGCTACGGATTAAAAACGATCATCTCCGTTCCACGATTATGAAAGTACAAGCTTATACACCAGGGGGATTAGTACTTGAGTGTATAAGAATCATGCTGTAACGCGGTTTGTAACGGCCAACGGTATTACAAAAGTGACAGTGAAATGGCGGCTGAGCGCACACGCGTTTCACTGCAGCCACACATTTTCCCTCGACTTGTAATAGTATTAGTATTCAACTCGGTAATTATGATGGCATGGGGTTATAGATGTGTCTTTTTTTTTACATTTTACAGGGTCACAAAATGGAAATAAATATTTCATATTCCGAGGGGAAAATGGTAGAATGCATTAGATGCATTGCATACACGTGCTAAAACCACGTGTTGTATGAGCCGGAAATATTTTTATGGATTATATTGAGCTTTCTAAATACATTAAATTTGAGAAATTGCATACTTTCGGTATATCAGCGTTTAATTTCAGAACAGGAGAAGAGAAATTAATTCTAAAAAATAAATATCCACTTAGGCTGAATTAAATTTGGTTCAGTTTATTTGTACATGCCAGCAGACGGTATAAAATACTTTAGTGGAGTAAAAAGAGAAGGAAACAAGTGCACATACTATTACGGAACCAAAAGATTATTCATGTCCGATAACAAAAGCCCCAAAGTGCAAGTTAAAATAGAATTTAAAAAAAAGGTAAAAGAAAAAACTGAAAAATATTGAACAGACAAAAAATAATAATAAATTGGCGACCTCGAGCCTGTGCAACACGCTCATGCATTCGATTTTATCCGTGGGGATCTTATCTTCGTGACATTGCCATATCTTGAGAGCACATATACGAGGGCACTGGTCTTTCTCAATTGCATATCGATACGGCGCAAAGCGTAAAGTGGGGAGAAAACAACGTATGTTATGAAAAAATAAATAAATAAATGAAATGAAAAAGAATCAATGATTCAACAGTGATAAACAGTTACTCTATTTTTACATAGCTTTCGAAACATTATTATGCATCTACTTAAATTGTCAATAAAAGGAAATGAGATATGGAAAAACTGATAAATACTGGAAACAAATAAACGCGAAAATTAAAAAGCCGTAAAGAAGTTGAAGTCATTGATGTCCATTTTTCCCTATTTTTCGTTTGATCAATGATTCAATACAATTTGATTTTTTTACTCCGAATGTCTTGGGCCTGTCTAGTTTTAGAAATTATCTAAAATTTGAGTGATTAATTCAATCGAACATTATCCACGCTCGTGAGCACATCCAGTTTGTTTATCAACGAACGACACACCGACGCACACGATTACGGCATTGTATTTTCTATCGTTGATGAATTATTGCGGCACTACGGTTCACTCGTGCCTACAACAATTATCCCCGAGTTTTCCACGTGTGTTTTGCAACCTCCAAAGTGTACTCAATATTTCACGCTGTGTTTTGCACTCCTGCAAATCCATAATACTCTCGATTTATGGATATTCAACGTGAATAATTTTTCTTCTCACACTAAAATAAATCTGACTAACAAAGCACGCGAGTAAAAAAATGTGAAATTGAATAATCGGAAGTGCAGGTATAATGTCCTACTGTTCGTACAAAAAAAAAATCAACAGCCCAGTGTCACATTTGGTTAATGATTCGTGAATCCCGTATAACTCATCACAACATACAATTGAGGCGTCACACTTTACGAACTTAATTATTTAGTTGTTCAAAATAAAAATAAAAATAAATTGAATAAATAATGAAGGACAAAAAATACGTCCACACTGTGAGAGTAATTTTCATGAGCTCATCGTTATTCTTCGGAGAAAAAAAAAGTAGAAAATAATCGGGAGAGTGAAACGAGGCCATAGCAAGAAAAAAAAATGAGGAAGAAAACAACAGAAAAATATCTGAGAGCACTAATTTTGCACGGTGAGAAAAAGAAATTGGAACTGAGACGAAAATTAGGGATCTACTACTTGGATGTGGCCGTCGGCGCACGCGGGCGTTACAAATACACGTTCCACTGGTACTAATCTCCCTCAACTACAATGTTCGACTCTCGTGCGACCGAGAAACTTCCACGGTCGTCCGAAAATTGTTTTCTGCATGCTTCCACGCTACCGTATCTCTCTTTCTCTCTATTGTCCAACTGATTTCCTCTCTCTCTCTCTCTCTCCCTCTATCCAACAGATTATTTTTTATACTTTTTTTTTCCTCCCGGGACAAACACACAGACTCTAAACCGAGAGATTGTTCACTGTCACACGTCATCACGTGTGAATTTTTCACATGTGTCACACGTCATTCACGGTTTTCACATTTTTTTTTTACTTTTGCTCCGGTATTTTTTGCTCTTTTTCCTGCTTCGAACGTTTCAACGACCCCGGATAATTGCCGGTCTATCACACCCGCTCGGACGACATATTATACGTCCCGTGAGGTCTCTGAACTCGCTCAAGGGTACTAATTATCCGGGATTTCAGGCATTTCAAAAGTGAGCTATTCATAAAAAAGGATCCGGAAAACAGATATTCGTGATAATGCGAATATAACATTACACATTTGGTTTTCTTTCTTCACTCGACCTTGAAACTGAATTATTCATTAATCATTGAGTTTCATAAAATGTTGTAGATCGGTGAATTTTTTTTCCGCGGAAGCGATGGATGTGGGACAGAGTGAATGGAAATAAATCAATACCTCATGCGATGTATTTCATCAGATTATTATGCTGTCTTTTCGTTAATTCTGGTGAAATATGCGGTCCGATCGATTTCTATGAAGACGAAGGTGGAGTAAAAAAAAGGAGGAACAAGTCAATTCGATTCGGGGCTCGGTTTCTCTAGTCTAGAGCGATAAAAAACAATACGTGACCCGAGACTGTATACCTGAGAGTCATTGGTAAAACTCTAGAATTAGAGGCACAGCCATTAAAATCCAGAAGGGATAATTGGCCCTGAGGTTTCTCAAGTCGGTATCTTCTTTGCACTCGCAACCGGCAAATCAACCAGAAAAATAAATCACCATGCAGACAATAATTATAACTATTTCCAGTGTAAAAGAAGGAATTATTTGAATAATAACGTAGATGCTGAGAATTTTAGGTGGAAATTGTCAGAAAAGGAGTGAATTGCTCAATGGTGAGGGGGAGATCGAAATAAATAACTGGGACAGAGCATTTGAATTAGGTCGCCTGCTAGTGAAGCGAATTCTGCAGTTGATAATTTTATCGCCAATGATCCAAGAAAATCGTCCTGTACGATATTCTTCTAAAGTGACCGCAAACCATTTTTTTCATTGGAGATAAAACAAACGTACGTTATGGCGGATTGCAAAAAAATCAAGTGGCAGAATGAGGAGAAGAAAGAGCAAAGGAATAAGAAGAGACACTCACTGGTGTCGTCGCTATTCAGAGGAGGCGATAAGCATCGAACTTGCCAGGGGGTTCAGGGCTAACTGCCTGTCAACGAATGTTGCAGAGTGTTTATTTTCTTTTCGCATTCCCCCCCGCGCAATTTTTTTGTCATTCGCTTCACCTTCTTGATTATGGAGAAACTGGCTGTGAGGATGTGAAAATTCATAATAGAATGGAATGGTAATGAAAAAAAATCATTCCAGTATCTGAGAATAATCTGACGTAATTTTATATTCATTTGCTCGTGGGATTTTATTTCTACCTTTCAATGCACATTGCGAGGTGATTGCTCGAGATTTTTTCTCATTTGATCGTCATTCATTGAGAGCTTAGATCTCCCCTCAACTTGCCACTATGTACTTCGTTTTATATATATATATATATATTTTTTCTGTCTCACTGACTAATTTTGAATAATGTTATTTACCACCGGAAACAGGAATTCTATCTCCATTCATTCATCAACTAGATTTTCGTGGAAACTTGGCACAACTCTTTCGCATGTTCATTATAAAATCAGCAAAGACTCTCGGACGCACGAAAACTCGGCACTTTGCCCGCTCGAACACCCGGTGTTTTACACAAGGAAGCGAAAGACGAGAATTGTGATGGAATAAAATGTGCTTGATGTGAGCATTTCATTGCGAATAAGTAAAAATCACAAAATTACCTGAGTTGCATCTGAGTAAGGGGTTGATGAATTTTTATCCACGAGAAGAGATCCAAACAGGGGCATCCCGGAGTTTGTGGGACTGTCCTGCTGTTGTGGCACCATTTTTGGGCCTTAGTCACTTCACTAACGTCGATCAAATCACCAGATATAATTATTCACACTTCAATTATTAGATTCCCACCCAGGGAAATCCTCACTGTTTGTTTATACTTTTTTTTTAAACTAGAGTTCACCAGTTCAGTACAACGAATGAAATATCAATGTTTGTAAAAATGAGCTGCTCTTCTCAATTTTGCGTGGGGAGCTCGCCTGCGGCCCCAGTGTAGTGTTGCCTCTCAATAACAGAATATCAATGTTTTGAGAGCTCCTTGCCGGCTCGAAGCTCACGCGTGACTGACGAAAAGACACTCGTTTGCTATCGCGTGTGTCGTTGCCGCGGGGGATTTTTTTTACTTCACCTCGCTGATCACTCCCTCTTTTTGTGTAAAAATTGACTCTCCTCGTTTTGAAACGACAATGTCGGGAGTCCTTGTAAACCCAGTCACTGTATCTCCAAATCAACTTAAGAATTGATTGGAACCTCGCTCTCCTCTCCGAGACAAAAAAAATTCAAAACAACGACAATGACGGACTCTCGGCACTCTTCGTTCACGTCTCAACGAGTCATTCTCACACGGAGTGAACGAAATTTATCTTCAAAACGAAAAGAAGTTCTGCCACCTACGCCAGACAAAACTTTGTTAAAAAAAAGCAAAATTTTTCTTCAAATCAGCGTACGACGAGTAAAACAATTCACACAGCACGTTTAATTTAATATGGTTAAGACGAATGAAAAAATTTTGATTATTGGAATCAATGAAATTCTCTCACGCTCGATATTCGTTCACGGGGTGACATTTTACGAAAAAAAACCCGCTTGCGTGCGACTAACAATGCTCGCTGAACGAGCGCTCATGTGCTACTGACTCGCGTACCAAAGTGACTGCCGTCTATACACTGGTGGTGCTCTGAGCTGTATCAGCTGTGCGGCCTCATCCCCACCACTATTTGGCCCCACGCGCGCTCCGCAAGCACTGTCGCGCACGACCAATGGCAGCCAACGATAAAACCTATACATATCGCTTGTCTCTTTTCATCCTTGAAAAAGCTCGTGATCTCCCTCGTACGCACGTACGAGAAGAAATGAACAAGAAGAATAAAAATGAAAAAGAGGAGTAAAAATGAGCCGATGAAAATTGAAGCGTAGTCTCAGGGTTTTCGTCTCAAGTCTGCCAATGTTTCATGTACACATTCGGGGGTGGCCCGGTACTGAGACCTTGGGCGAACGTTGACGTTCTCAACGCCCCCGATTGCAAACGTGTATATTCCTACGACATATTTCCACGTGTCTTTCTCAATTATTTTTACTGTTTTTTAAAATAGTTTTCCTGTGCAGTGGAGGGGCAAGGGGTGAATGACATTAGTTAATAGTCAGCCTATGGAAAATGCGTGATCAAAATTATTCGCACGATGATGATCAATCAGTTGAGCGGTGGATACACATAAAAACTCTGCAGTCGCATTCTGGGATCTGCAATTTTTTTTCCCAACGATCTCGAATGATTCAGTTTCTCCTGTTAGTTAAAATGTTCAGCGTAAATCTTCAAAATAGCATTGTAAAAACAACGAATCTCCGATTTTTTTTTTTCCTCCAGCTGCACTGCACTTCATTTTTTCGCTGATTTTTTTTGTAGATTTTTTTTTTAATTTCACAAGTGTCAGATAATAAAAGTCAGCGAACCCCGTCGTAAAAGAGCGGCTGTGTGCACGCGAGGTGAACTTTATTGCAAACCCGCCACGATAGATGTCGTTCTCACCATCACCAAATTACGATAAATGAGAAAGCCCTTTTTATTGTTTTTTTTTATTATTATTTCATTGCCGACTTGGGCACGTTCAATTCTTTTTCTCTATTTCTTCTCTCTGTCATTCCTCTATCACTCGTCATAATAGTATTAAATCGTCTGTTCAGTCAGGATAACTTTTAACATCAAACGAAGGAGTGGGGGTAACGCGATCATACGCGAAATGGAGGTGGTGGGGGTAGCATTTCATGTTAAAAGTTATGCTGACTTCAGTATAGTTTTCAATCGAGGTTTGACATGTATTTACGAAAGATACGTTTGCCCGTTTGAATACCTTGAACACGTGAGGAGAAGGGGTTATTCCTGTCAAAACATAATCCTTTTTTTTTGGTTTTCCCTTTTCCCGAGCACGCAATAAATAAAAAAAGGAAATGAATGAAAACGCAAGAAGTCGAGCCATATTGCAACGGTTCTTTTGACTCGTTGTGTTCTCGAGTTTGGGACCCCTGACAATTGTAAAAGCGTACAATGGTTAATCGAGCTATACACACGCTAAATAGAATAAGAGGAAAATGCCGTCTGCGCACAGAGACGCTCGATGGGAGCGGTTTGCCGGATGTCAAATGCAACCTAAGAATACTAAATACCTTGTGCTGATGTGTTTACTTGAAAATATACTCTAACCGCCATCATTGGATTTAACCTTGGCGTGAATTCTACATACTACGAACACTCGTCCAATGCTACAACGTTTCTCGCAAGGTAAAATTTATAGTAAAAAGTGTTTATTTTTATTTTCAACACGTGAAACTGTTTCATATGAAGCGGGTGATGGCACAATGTGATCTCAAAGAGTTCTTAATCTTGACTTGGGTTCTTAAATTTAATTTAATTAATAATTTTTCATTTATTTAACTTGTGTCCGCGTTTTTATTTTAATTCAGGGATAGTGAACATATTCAATTTGTGAATGACAAGAATTCGAGGGCATACAACTTTTGGGAATTAGGGAAAAAATATCTTCGATCAAAAAAGTTACAATTTAGACATGTGACTGATGTTTAGCGTTTTTTTTGGACATTTTTTTGGGTGAATTTTGGTGAGTGCAAAATTTTTCTTTCGCGAATTTTCAGCGACGTTTCAAAGTAGAGAATGTTTTCTGTGAAAGCTGGATAAAGAAAACCTGAAGATTCAGAATCGACGAGTCACTGGATTTTAATGACGAAATAATCCTGTGAAACATGAAAGAATTTCAGTAAATTACAGTCCGGTTATTGGAACTTTAATAACGAAAATGGGATGTTATTCAATAACTTCACCGGAAATTTAAACTTTTTGTTTGGTTTTCAGAATAAGATTATGGAAAGTTAGAGACACAACTTTTTACAATTTTAACTGTCATTGTATTGGATTGGAAACTCAATCTTCATTATCGCTGTACAAAAATTTAATCTCAACAATCATATTACATTTCTCTAAATAAAAACTGTTATAGCAAAACGAGATGAAAGATATGACGAATGCGTAGTTAAAAAAAATCTGATTAATCTTAATGAAAGACAGATTTTCGCCAACATAAATCGATAATGATTAAACGATAATCTAACGACTAGCAATGGAGCAACTTTATCTTCTATTTGACGAGTTATTGCGGGTGAATTTCTGTAATCGGTCTGTGGCCCGTAAGAAATATTATGTTCAAATCACAGGACGTCTGATCAGTATCTGGGTACATTGTCAAAATAAAGAAACGTTATATTAATATAATAACGGCTCAATTTGAAATAAAATATTAATTTCTACCAGCGATCGAATTATTCCAAAATTTCGCAATCACACCGGCTGTATCGACTCCCAATATGCCCTATATAGTTATCGACAAAATTTCTATCCATGATAATAATATACTATATATTTTAACAAGAATAATCATGCACAGAATGAAAACTGTAATAGCATTATCGAACCACTAATAATCGATTTAAAAAATGTTGTGACTCGTGAGTGTGTATTCTTCAAACTATGATGTCTCAATTTGTTTTTGCCTCATTATCATTATTAGCCTCGTTTCTACCTCAAGCTATGAAATTTCTAGTGTTCCACGTACTGACCTTACAGAATATTATTGGATAGGATTGGGATGAGGTAGGACGGGTTCCGAAATTATTCTCAATATAAAATTTCCATAATATTATTCGCGAACATGTTGCATTACATCGTCAAAGTTTAGTCCAAATCATGTAACCACAGTCTTAAAAATTGTTAAATCAAAATAATCGAAGCGGTTTGAGAGCAATTTTTTACTGATAATATCCCAAATAAAATTGCTATCGTCGGAAAATTCAAGATAGATTTTCAATTAGTACAAATGGAAATATAAAAATATTTCCCACAATTTCACAATTTATTGATCTATATATTCCACGATAAAAACTCGCCGTCTGATAAGGGCAAATTTCAAATTGATCATCCGATGTTTTGATAAGATCTCAAGATAAAAAAGGAATAATACCGATCAAGACTAGCATTTATTGGAGATCATTAATCAGAGACTGCAGCAATAATCTCTGATAGTGATTCCATCAAACTGGGAAGTAAAAAAAAACAGTGAATGAAGGAAATAAAAAAGCTGTAATGACATCGTCAAACGATCCAATGATTCTCAACATCATTAATCTAACAGATTCAGATTCAACCAACAATTAAATCCAATTCACAAATAAATTAACCCCGAGATACAATACGAATCGATTAGTCAGCAGAACGTCACGTAGCGCAGTATTCTCTCTTCTCTAGTATTACAGTATGATACTCGCTACTGCATTGCTTCCTCTACGTCACATTCAAGTGAGAATTAATACATCTCATGTATAATTACATGTCTCAGTGTATAATTGAAGAGTTATTGGAATTCAGTGTTGCGTGCTCGTTGCCACGAAGACGAGTACTATACAGAGGTCACGCATCGTCAGATACACTCAGACGACATGATACACGTCGAAATATCCGGAGCCCTTGACGTTAATGTAATTGTCATATTTTTATTATCAATTAGTTTCTACAATTCTCCACTTAATGCGATGAGAGTAGTTTTTTTTTCGCTTGCTGCGTTGCCAAAACACCATCGTAACAGCCCAGGAATAATATTTTTTCTAATGATTCTCAAACCTTCGAGTTTGTAAAGTAAGCAATGGCAATTCCGCGAGAAATGGAGGGGCAGTGCAGGGAGCGAATTTTCCTTTTAGAAAATGTAACTCAATTATGATATCAATATTAACAGAAACCAGACAACTTTAGTTTACAAGATTCTTGAATTTCGAATTACTGAAAATTGAGGATAATTGTGTCGTCGATTAAATACTATTTAACATTATTTTATTTAATACTATTTTGTCGTCGAGGCGAGATAGTATATCGTCTTGCTAGTGCGCAAACTATCCATTATATTGAAATTTGGTATTTTGAAAAATGATATTACATCAATATTGTCAAATGCAACATTTGGGGACATATCCGGTATATCCCTAAATATTGAACGCTTCTAGATTTCAATAAACAAAGTTTATGTCAAACACTCGAATGTTTCTTACATAATCGGAGGTGCGATGAGAAATTGCTGATTTCATCTAATCCCGGAAAAATAATTTCACTGAAATTTCACTCCGGAGCCATATCATTCGTTAGACCATTAATTTATATAATGCATTAACATGAGAGATTCTTTCAACATCCTAACGGTATAGTCGCGCTTCACTAGAATTGAAAAAATCAAAGAAGTGGCAGTAGTAAATTTTGACGATCGGAAAATGGACAAGAACGAAATAAACTCATTTGTTCATATCACTTCTCTCTACAATTGCAGATTTCTGTAGTTACGTAGGGCCGTATACTGCAACAAAAATTGGTTTGTTCCGTTCCCTTTTGTTCCTCTGCTCTGTTAACATGTAGCCAATTCTGAAAGGTGAATTGCTCTGAAAGATTCATTTGACCCCCGATTCCTTATTAAAACTCAAATCTTTGTCATGAAAATTCATTTGCGGAAGTAATACAACGGGGAGAAAATAGTCACCCTAGAGACATCGATTTTATACCGAATCGTAATTGCCGGCTCCAGTTGCTGTCCGTGTGTATATGCACAGCGAATCAGTATGATTAATCGTCCACACGCGATCCAATTCGAGTAAAGTGCATGCTTCTAATGAGAGGCCCGGCATTGTCATACTGTCAAAGCGATTACAACCATTCTATGTAGATCTCTCCACTCACGCGTTCTTCCCTCTTCTCTCGTACCCGCCAACCCTCTCCCCCCTTGACCCTTTTTGTTTTTCCGAGAATACACTGGTTGCTCGCTATCAAGTGTCCCCAGGTGCCTTACTCACCCCCTAGTAATTCCAATAATAATGCATTCTCTATAATATGAGTGTAATCCTTTAGTTTGTGATTCTATTCTATTTCTCAATTTTCCTTGTATCTCTCGTTACACTCTCTTATCCACAATTGTAATCACTGTATGCACAATTTTTAATGGAATTGACATTGAGAACTGAGAGGACGCAAATTGGTGAGGAGGAATTGTTTCAGATTGTTATTTTCTTTAATTTTTTTTTATGTAATGACGATTGTTATGGTCTCATTACGTATCGTTTGAATGTAATGGGTGGTAATTGGGAAAAACAGTTGAGATCCTGGTCTTCGGGGAAGTCAATTATGATGGGAATTCTGCGGAATTCAAAATGTCAAAGGATTTTTTTAAGTGAACATTTTTAGTACTAGTTAATGTTTCGTTTGGTAATTGTGTTGCATTTTGCCTGTTGACGGGGGGGGGGGGGGGGAATATTACCTCGTGGCACAGTAAAAATTATTATTAATATCTGAGTATTAGCATTAATTTCTCTCCATAAAATCGGCCGATAAATTTAATCGAATGACTAAAAATATTATATTTTATCACCAATGCCATATAAATATTTAGTACTCGATAAAAACTGGTAGGAACGTCAAAGGAAAATTCTGAACTCTGAGACATAAAGTCGAAAATGTAATTTTTTACGCGAAAAATGTTCTTCTCCGACGGTCAATAAATGCTGAAAATGGAAAAAATTAAAAAATCCCGCATGCCATCTGTGTTACCTGGAAAGCATTGTTAATAAACACGTCTTTGAATTTGGTGAAACGTTCGTAGAATTTACACTGGTTCACCGGAAAAAAGGATAGAAAGGGACCCATTCACGGGCTCGAGTTTTTTTTCCTTCAACAGACGCCCGAAACGGCGACAGTCCCTTTAAACTTTAAATGTTCTCAAGACGTGTATGGCGGCACACACGCTCGGCCTTTAAACGCACTCCTGAAACATCACATTGGTCTCACAACCTAGTACGTCTGTGTGGGTTTACAGATTCATGTTCGGTGGGTACCTCAGGGGTTCTCGAACCGGATGGAGGGGTGTCTGTGTCCTGAAAGATCTGCAGGAAATGAAAATGCCAGAAAGGAGACCAAAATCTCAAATACAGGCCTTAAACCACACTGCAGAAGCTAGAGACATCAGGGGATAGAGACACTGCAAATGGTGGGGGAATGTAATTTTTGGGAAATAAATGACATTTAACAAATTGATTACCATTTTACTGACTGATCGTTGAAAATTGAGAACCAATTCCTAGTCAATTACCACGAGAAAATCAATCAATGTCAATTGAAAAACGTGGCTTAATTTAAATGATCACTTTTTCTTTATTCAACATTATTGTAACACTTGTCTATGCCCACAAAAAATGTTGTAACTCCAAAACTGGACATAAATAAAACACGCAGGCGTAGTAACCTATTCAGCAGAAGTTATGTGACTGTTACTTTATTTGTTACTACTTTTTTTTTCTCTCCGAATAAGATTGGTAATAAGTTTTCGAATGGAAGTAATTTCAATTTCTTGATCAATCATGCCATGAGATGACTTATCGACAACATCACCATAAACGATGGTTCAGAAAAAGAGCGTTGCAAAGTAATCATTGCATACCGCAAAGTAATCATTGCATACCGAGCTGCAATCAATAGAGTGAGACAAAACTTTATACATGAGTGTGGTCCATTAATTCACATTAGCAGCCAAAATTTGAGAGCTTTAGCTGCGGCTGAACACGCGTTACAGACGCCACATTGATTTTCCCTTCATTAAAAAACAGAGGGTAACGTTTTTTGCCACCGATCTATTCTTACTATACTATACATCTATACTGTATAGTATAGGAATTTGGATTTTTTACAAAATTTCCTATATATATGTACAATGGAGAAATAAACGATGGAGAATCACAAGAATCCAATGAATAATTTACGTTTTGGAAAGCTTGCTGATAAGAGCAAATACAAAATTACCGCCTGCATTTCAAACTTCAAACCGAGGTTTCGCAGTCCAGTCACTGAAGGTGATCCTTTGAAGCTTACGGGAAAAGCCCCTTTTTGGCTCTTCCGAAGGCCTATTCCTATGTATTTTGGGGTCAGGAATCCAATACCGTTGGCCCCGAGTCCAGGTCGATGACTTGTCGAATTATGCTAAAAAAACTAAATGAACGAAAAAAAAATCGCGACTTAGCGGGTTAGCGACTTTAAGGGCCGTTTTTGGAGTTTTTTGACACAAAACTGCCGATATCTCGAAAACTATCAGGCGTAGCTGCAAAATTCGAACGGATTTGGAAAGCTGAGGAAATTTCCGATCGATATAGCCTCTCAAAGTTTATTTTTAGTGATTTTTTTTATTTTCCACTTTTTCATTTCAGAAACTTGCCAATAACTTATATCGATGGAAAATAAGCCGACTCTGACACAAAATCCGAATCCGATTGACAATGAAATTTTAAATTTTAATCTTTAAATGAAATTAATCATTTGTATTTATTTATCTCTAAAATAAATTGTAAATTTTTGAACTTTTCTATGAAACAAAAACCGATGAAATATAAAATAAAGAAATAAATCCGAATGGACCTCCGAGAAATGTGCATACGCGCGTATCCAATTCTAGTATATTAAAAAATGCCAATTATGTGACAAAATTTCATATTTTTAGCTTAAATTTTAATCCTCTTTTTGTTGCAGTTCATAAAAAATTTCCGAACAATCGAAGCAGTTTGACATAATTTCCAATAAAATTAACGAATCGAAAAAAGACCGCTCATAAAGCTGCCAGTCGGAAGCTAAAAAATTAAATTAAAAAAAAAAATTAAACATGTAAGTTTTCGCTCAATATCAGAAACTGATAATACCGAGCGATTAAATAAACATAAATGCTCCTTGGTAAAAATTGATTGCAATCTGTTTGT